>PVJS01031282.1:0-23508 GCA_004027185.1 Glis glis | reverse complement strand
CCACACCAGCTCGTACAGCCCCGTCATACTCCGTGCTTCTCGGGCGCTCTCCTCTCCCTCCCACCCACACCCGCGGCGCCACGGCTTTTTATCCTCCCCTGCTGCCGTCGCGGGCCATGGCTCCGCGTCCCCCCACCCCCCGCGCCCGAGCCCCTTTCACTGCCAACACTTCACCTCGCCCCCGCCGCCATCTTCCTCCTCCCTCGGCAGCCCCGCCCCCGGTATTACATGGGCAGTTCTGATTGGCTGGCGGGGAACTCTGACGCGTCTTTGGGGTCCGACAGTGCGGCCTGGCCCTGCGCGGCGAGCGAGGCCGTGCGCCTGCGAACTAGGCGTGGCGGGGGCCGCCGGTGCCCCCTGGTGGTGTGGAGGGCGAAGAGCGGACGCCACCGGCCAGGTGGGACCCCAGCAAGGCGCAGGAGTCTTGGGTGGAATGGGCGGTTCCAATACGGTCTCCCCTAAGGCGCTTCCAGAAACGGGTTCCAAGGAGTATAAGTGATCTAAATGGTTTGGGAATTAGAAATGTCAAAAAGGACCAAAAGGTAGGAAGCTACCCGCAGAAAGTATTGGAAGCTGGGGATCAACCAGGATCCCCCAAAGGAAAAAGTCCCCAAAGGCTGGAGTGTGCCCCTTTGAGAAGTCCTGATGCGGCTCTTTGTTCAACCTCCCAGCCCAGGCTAACTCTTCCCAAAGGGAATGAGGCACGTCAGTAATGTTCTGAATCACACCTCCTCCTAACGGAATACTGACTGGCTGTCCACTGCTTAGTGCACACAGGAGAGAGTCTCCACCTCCAGGCGCTTCATTCATGCGTGCATTCAAGGGATTCTCGACCACCAGCTATGAGTTAGGTTTACAGTGGGGAGGAAAACGGACATGGCGCCTGACCTCTGTCACTGCCACCATCCAGCCTTGTCATACCTTTTACACACTCCAGTGTTCCAGGCAATCTGGACTTTAAAGTAGTTTTCCAGGCTAGTTCTGTGTGTCCCTGAGTCCGTTCTGTACTGTTTTGCCCCTTTGCTCTTCCCTTCTGCTCTTCCCTTCTGAATTCTTGTTTTCCCAACTAGGTATTATTGCCTAACTCCTAACCCATTTCTCAAGGCTTATCTCAAGGCTTATATGGTACATAATTATTCATATATATAATATATACGCTTGTGTATAATAATGTACATTATTATTTATATAAATATAGACACACGTATACATAAATTTATGTTATAGGGTGATGGTCTCTCCTAGAAGTAAATGTTATAGGGTGGTAAGCACTCCTCAGTCCTTGGTTCCTGAAAGAAAGGTTTCAGACAGAAAGTACATACAGGGAAACATAAGAAATGTAGCTGGGTATGGTGGCGCTTGCCTGTAATCCCAGTACTTGGGAGGCTGAGACAGGAGGATCACAGGTTCACGGACAGCCTCAGCAAGTACTGAGACTCTCATCAACCTAGTGAGTCCCTGCTTCAAAATAAAAATAAAATTAGGCTGGGGGGTGTAGCTCAGAGGTGGAATGACCCTGGGCTCAATACCCAGTACCACAAAAAAAAGAAAGAAATTTATTTAAGGAAGTAGGACTACAGTTTAAGAGAAAGGGTCTAATGTGGACCACTTCTGGGAGTGGAAAACTTCTGGGTTTTCCACGTGGGGAGTCATATGTGCCCCCTGACCTCTTTCCTCATGTTTATGTATTTGGGGTGGTCACTCGTCCTTCTTCCCACCACAGCTTTGGTGTGCCTGTGCTGAATTCGCCATGTTGGAAACTTTCCCATGGATGCCGTAAGTGAAACCCTGGGGCAAGGAGGGGTGTCTAGAGTGGCAGTAGAAATGATGATGTAAATGCCAGAGGCTATCCTTGGGTAAGCTCCAGGTTGATGTGCACTCAATGAGTTTAGCTTCCTGTATTGCTTCAGTTCTCTAGTTGTAGTTGGACAGAGAATCCCCTATTTCCTTTCATGAGGGCCTGCTTACTTTCCTCTCAGGCCTGTCCAGATCTTTCCCTGGCCTGCTCTTTTCTATCTACCTGCCTAACATTCACATACTTACATATATACACAATTGCATTTGTGTCGTGACTACCTGTGTTCCCCTTTTCCCATTGGAAAACACCTGTTAACTTCTTGGCTACATGCCTTAATTTTTTTTTTTTTTTGGTTATCATTGTCCTTTTTTCAGCTGGTCTCATTCAGTTTCTAAGACTCCCTTTGCTTTATTTTAAAACTCAAATCTCATGTCCATCTCAAAGTTTTCCTCGCTTTGGTAGCTCAGCCTGAGGGGCGCCCTCTGTGCAGCAGGCACATCCCTCGTGCATTTCTGCCTCTCCCTGTCTGCTCTTCACCAGCTCCTCAGATGATAGGCAAAGAAGAGGGAGAGAGAGGAACCAAGATGGCGGGATAGCGAGAGGCAGCATGTCGCCGGCACTCCAAGAGTCGGAGCTCGGCCAGCAGGAAGACTGCTTCTTGACAAGAAAAGTAGGGCAGCCAAAACTCAACAAAACAATGAGAGCCAAAGTGCAGCGGAATGCGAGGCAGTGGAAAGAGCGGAGGGCGGTAGGGAGCTCAAAGCATTTCACCTGGTAAGCGGAGAGCGAGACAAAGGCACCATCTTGGCTGAGCCACGCCAGCACCGCGGCTCCTGGAATCCTCCAGCAAAGAATCAGCTGATTCTTGTGAAACCAGCGCTTATTGTCCACCATCGAAGACAGTCAATATCGGACCATGATGAAGCCCAAGTCGAACCAGATCCACACCTACAACGGCGAGGACTGCAAAGGGTGGACGCGAGCCTCAGCCCCCGCAAAGAAAGTGATATGGAGAGACATTGACGAGGCAGCCAGGCACAGAAGCACCCCAACACTGAGAAAACAAGCAGGTGAAACACGGCCCGCCTGGAGTAGCCTAGCACCGGCACAGAACACCACAGCACTGAGGACATGGACGGATATAGCATGGCCTTCCGGAACTGCCCAACAAGAACACGGGTGAGTGAGATAAAGGGAGGCAGCGTGTCGCTGGCACTCTGAAACTTGGAACTTGGCCAGCAGGAAGACTGCTTCTTAACAAGAAAAGAAAGATAGCCAAAACTCAACAAAACAAAGAGAGCCAAAGAGCAGCAGAGTGCGAGGCAGAGGACAGAGCGGGCAGCTAAACAGAACCCCATGCATTTCACCTGGTAAGTGGAGAGTGGAGGCGAAGGTGCCATCTATGCGGGGTCATGCCTACACCATGACTCCCGGAGACCAACAGCAAAGAGACAGCAGATCCTTGTGAAAACAGCGACTGTAGACCACCACTGAAACCGACCAACTCCAGAACATGATGAAGCCCAAGTCAATCCAGACCCGCACCTACAATGATGATGGTTTCAAGGGGTGGGCCGTGAGCCTCTGCTCCCGTAACGAGTGTGATGTGGAGAGACAAAGATGAGGTGGCCATACACAGGAGCAGCCCTCTGAGAACATGAACTGGCAAGCCACAGCCCCCCATGAGCAGCCCAACACCATCCCAGAACACCCCAGAACTGAGGACATTGGCAGATGAGACATGCCCCCCCAGCAGCCCAGCACTGAGAACACGAGCAGGTCAGCCCCCAGCCCTACCCCCGGAGACCCTCAGCACTGGGGATACTGGGTGGCTGAGCCCTTGGCCCCGCCCCCAGAGAACCCCTCACCCCGGCTCTGGGGATGCTGGGCAGGCAAGCCGTCGGCCCTGCTCCCGGAGACCCCCGGTGCTGGGGACGCAGGTACCCCAGTACTGAGGTCACAGGAGGATGAGTCACAACCCCACACAGGAGGGACTCCAGACAAAGAGAGAAAACCTCAGATAAGCGAAGAAGGCGAACTAACTGGGGGAGATGGGAGGGAAAGAGAGGGAAACAAACTGGTGCACAGGATGGACATACACAAAGATATCAAAGTCAACTACTATGCTGAAAACGGGAAGGAGGGAGGGGGAGGCAGAGGGGGTGAGAATGGGGGAGGGCTAATTGACCGCTGAGTGCATGTATACATCAACCACCCTGAACTCCTTCAAGATGTATGATTGCAATGCACTAATAAAATAAATAAATAAATAAATAAATAAATAAATAAATAAATAGAAGAGGGAGAGAGAAAGGCCATGTCTTCTTCCTCACTGGCCATCACTTGGTGTTTTGCTGCTCCAGGATGTTCTGCTAAGGAAGCTCCCTAAACATCCACTGAGATTTGGCCATGTATTTTGCAGACACTTAACTCCCATGCCCACAGCCTGGCATCCTGCCGCATTTCTCTAACATACTCCTTTACCCCAATGTGTGGCACTCCGACAAGATTAGAGCCATCAATTGCATGTCCCTATGGATAACTCTCAGAGCTACAGGCACACACAAGTTGCACATTCTTTCCTTCTTTGCATTACAAACTTAACTGAAAGGGTTCTGACTACATCTCCATTTAACAATCCCCGCTAACATGCAGATCCTGGCATCTCTCACCAATTTTTGCTTGTTTGCTTGTTTCTTTGTTTTCCTCCCTGAGTAGCCAAAGGCAGGTTAACAGTTCTCCTAGCTTAAGGATGTTCAGCCCCCTAAAGAGGGGTGGGGCAATGGGGACCTGCTTTTCTTCTTTGACACCTTCAGTAGGCTAGGGATGGAGGTTTCTCATGCAGGACAATCTCTTTGTGGCCTTGGACTGACACAGCCCCCCTCTCTCACTTGGGGTTCTCAAGAGTAACTGTTGAATGAGTTGGGAATGTAACATGCTGAGATATGGCACTGGCCTGAGCAGCCCAGCTCTGATCGAGTCCCTCCTAGAAACAGGGTGTCCTCCAACACTTCAACCTAGCAAATAAAGTTGCCCCAGGGTATAAAACCCAGGGTAGGCTGCTCTTTGGGGTCCCTCAGCTGCAGTGGAAGATACATGCAAATTAGACTCTTCCCTGGGCAGCTTTCTTGATCCTTGAGAGACAGACTCACCATGAATCCTATCCTTCTGGTGTCTCTTCCTGCCTGTCTGGAATAAACGCACTCGGAGTAACTTACTGTGTGTGTAAGTGTTCTATCTCACGAGACTCAGTGCCTCCCAAGATGTAGTGGACAGAACTGGTAACCAATGCACAGTGAACCTGCTTTGCATTTGATAGTTGTTCCCAACTACTGGCGTCTTCTCTACAGTTGAAAGGAGGTAGATTCAGCTGGGCGCGGTGGCACACACCTGTAATCCGGTACTTGGGAGGCCAAGACAGGAGGGTTGTAGGTTCGAGGCCAGCCTCGGCAAGATCCTGTTTCAAAATAAAAAATAAAAAGGGCTGGGAGTGTATCTCAGAGGTAGAATGCCCCTGGGTTTAATCCCGAGTACAAAAAATAAGAATAAAAAGGAGGTAGATTCAATGCTCTTCACTCATGGTCACAATTCTGAACAACAGGAAAACCACATTGGATATCGTGCCCTGTATCTAATATTCAATCCAGAATTTATGGAGTCCTCCCTTTCCTAAAAATTTTCTTATGTTGCCATTTCATAAAAGGACTAAGTATGGCACTTTAAGGAATTTTAGGAGATAAGAAAATAAAATTGGGACCTCTTAAACATATTTAACCTTCAACCCCCCCAAATCAGTCCAGGGACAGAAAAATGTAGACAGTTGTATGTAGCCTGAGAAAGATGTTAAGTCCCAAACATATGGGGACCGTATTTGACTTGCTTTTCAGTTACAAAATGCTTCACATTACTGTAACTTAATTCTCACAGTCAACATATGAACTATGTAGACCAGGGGAAACCATCTTGGTTTTTACAGAAAAGAAAATTGTTTAAGAGATTAACAGACAATTAAGAACAGTGAATAAGGAGTTGGGCTCTGAGTCCCCAGACCTGGTTTAGCCTGCTTATCCTCTTACTCTGCTTCCTCATCTGCATCCTCATCTGTAAAATGGAGAGGGTGCCGTGGAGATGTTGATGTTCCTGGCTGAGGTTGACCGTTG
The DNA here is from genome assembly GCA_004027185.1 of Glis glis. NCBI lineage: Eukaryota > Metazoa > Chordata > Mammalia > Rodentia > Gliridae > Glis > Glis glis. The sequence continues at coordinate 17,550 of PVJS01031282.1, read as the reverse complement.
TCAGAACTAAGGCAATGATGGACATGAAATGCTTAATACATTGGGCAGTAGTGAGTGCTCATTTAATCTACTGCAGGAAAAAATGAGGCAAAATATCCATATACTTTTTGAGGAAGAGCATTATCCTATAGTACATTACTTATTCTAGACAATTATAACCTTGTGGTTGAACTAGTACAAACAGCCCTTAAAATGAGTCATTTTCTTATTAGAAGGTAAAAGTCTTCTGAGTCAAAATAAAGAGGTATGGTCCAAGTTCAACTGCTGGGTCTCAAAACCTAAAGAATGGCAATAGGGAGGAAAAAATGTTAACCCAAATAGCAAACTTTGATATCCACTGAGTCACATTCTAAGAGTAAAGCTGAGTACAAGAATGTAAAATGAAGCCGGGCGTGGTGGCGCACGCTTGTAATCCCAGTACTTTGGGAGGTGGAGACCGGAGGATCCGGGTTCGCGGCCAACCTCAGCGCGCATGCACGTGCGATCAATATCTCTCTCTCCTCTCTCTCTCTCTCTTTCCCTCTCTCTCTCTCTCTCTCTCTCTCTCTCTCTCTCTCTACCTAGCGAGGCCCTCCGCAACTTCGTGAGACTCGGTTTCAAAAATAAAGCATAGAAAAAATAGGGCCAGGGGCGTGGCGCGGAGGTAGAACGCCCCTGCGTTCAATCCCCGGTACCGCAAAAAAAAAAAAAAAAAAAAAAAGAATGTAAAATGAAGATTATTTAATATACAGTTGGTAAAATGTAAAAGCCCCCAAAGCAAGACAGTGAGTTTTAATTAAACTTTGTAATGATATCCTTGCTAATAATACAAGCTTAAAGTCTTCAAACTAAAAACAATAACAACAAAAAAGGATACTCAGAAACATGGAAACACAGTCCGGTGTGATGGTGCACGCTTGTAATCCCAGTACTTGGGAGGCTGAGACTAGAGGATCCAGGTTCGCAGCCAGCCTCAGCTACTTAGTGAGGCCCTCCGCAACTTAGTGAGACCATGTTTCAAAATAAAGAATAAGCCGGGCGTGGTGGCGCACGCTTGTAATCCCAGTACTTGGGAGGTGGAGACCGGAGGATCCAGTTTCGCGGCCAGCCTCAACTACTTAGTGAGGCCCTCCGCAACTTCATGAGACCTGATTTCAAAATAAAGTATAAAAAATAGGGCTGGGGGTGTAGCTCGGAGGTAGAACGCCCCTGGGTTCCATCCCCGGTACCGCAAAAATAAATAAATAAAATAAAGAATAAAAAATAGGGCTGGGGGTGTAGCTCGGAGGTAGAATGCCCCTGGGTTCAATCCCCAGTAGCACACATGCACAAAAAGAAACGTGGAAACACAGCATGCTGAACTTGTCAATAAACTAATTGATCATTTTAAAATAGAAAAGAAAGACATACAGTATAGAGAGGTCCCATTTACCCACTTCACCCACACAGCTTCCCCCACCGCCACCATCGTGAGCAGAGTTGTACATTTTTAACAATTATGAACATACATTGATGCACCATTCTCTTACACAGTCCATATCTTACCTTAAGATTCACTCATGGTGTTGTATATTGTATGGGTTTTTTGTTGTTGTTGTTGTTGTTACTGGGGATTGACTCCATTCTACCACTAAGATATACCCCCAGCCCTTTTTAAAAAAAAATTTTTTTTAAAAAGGGACTCACTAAGTTGCTGAAACTGGCCTCAAACCTGCAATCCTCCTGTCTCAGTCTCTCAAGTACTGGGATTACAGGCATGCACCCCTGCACCCAGCTCATTCTATGGGTCTTGAAAAATGTATAATGATATGTACCCACCATAGTCATGTCATACAGAATAATTTCAAAGCCCTAACAATCCACTGTGTTCCACTTCTTCATTCCTCTCTTCTCTCTAAGCCCTGACAATCGCTGATCCTTTTACTGTCTCCATAGTTTTGCCTTTTCAGAATGTTATACAGTTGGAACATGTACACTTTTCACATTGCCTTCTTTCTTTTACTAGTATGTATTGAGGTTTGTGCCTGTCTTTTCATAGTTTCACACCTCATTTCTTTTTAGTGCTAATTTTCCATTGTCTGGATGTACTACAATTTATTTATCCATTCACCTACTGAAGGACATCTTGGTTGCTTCCAAGATTTAGCAATTATGAATAAAGACATTATAACATCTGTGCATCAATGTTTTTTTTTGGTGTGGATATAGGTTTCCAGCTGATTTGGATAAATACCAAATAGCATGGTTGCTGGATTATATAGTAAGACTATGATTAGTTTTGTAAGAAATTGCCAAATTGTCAATATCCATAAAATAACTTGCTGAGATTTTGATTGGAATTACATTGAATCTATAGATCAAGTTGAGAAAAACTGACATCGTGACAATATTGAGTCTTTCTTTCCAAAATCACAGAATATCTCTCTACTTAGTTATTCTTTGAGTTTTTCATCAGTTTTGTAGTTTTCTTCATATGATACTATACATATTTTGTTGGACTTATACTAAGCATTTCATGGTGAGGAGTAGTGTAAATGGTATCATGTTCTTAATTTCAAATTCAACTTATTTATTTCTGGTCGATAGGAAAGCATTAACTTTTGTATATTAACATATCCTACAACCTTGCTATAATAGCTAACTAGTTCTAGTAGGTCTTTTTGTTATTATTGTCTACAAATAGAGACAGTTTTATTTCTTCCTTCCCAACCAGCATATCTTATTTTTCCTTTTCTTGTCTTTTTAGCTAGGACTTCTACTATGGTGTTGAAAAAGAGTGGCAAGAGAGTGGCAAGAGAGAAAATCCTTTCTTCATTCCTGACATTCACAGGAAAGCGTCTAGTTTCTCCCCATGAAGTATGATAGCTGTTAAGTTTTTTGTTGATGTTCTTAATTGAGTTGAGGACATTTCCTTCTATTTCTAGTTAAGAGTTTTTCATCATGAATGGGTGTTGGGTTTTGACAAATGCTTTTTCAGCATCTATTAATATGATCATGTGATTTTTCTTCTTTAGCTTGTTGGTGTTACCTATTATTAGTTGTTTTTGAATGTTGAACCAGTCTTGCATACCTGGGATAGATCCCACTTGGTCATGGTGTATAATTCATTTCATACATTGTTGGATTTAATTTGACAATATTTTGTTGGAGATTTTTGCATCTCTGTTCATGAGAGATATTGGTCTATAGTTTTCTCTTGTGATATCCTGTTTGGTTTCTATATAAGGGAAATGCTGGCCTCAGAGAATGAGTTAGGAAGAATTTCATCTGTTTCTATGTTCTGAAAATGATTATAAAGAAAAGGTATAGTTTTTTAAATGTTGGGTAGAATTCATGATTGTACCCATCTTGGCCTAGTGCCGTTTTGGAAAGTTGTTAATTCTGATTGAATTTCTTTAATAGATATAGGCCTTTTCAAATGGTTTATTCCTTATTGTGTGAGCTTCAGCCAATTGTGTTTTTCAAGGAATTGGTTTATTTTATCTAAGTTATTAAATCTGTGAGCATAGAGTTGTTTATGATATTCCATTATTATCCTTTTAACGTCCTTGGGATCTGCAGTAATGTCCTCTCGCTTCTGATATTAGTAATCTGTAGCTTCTCTTTTTTCCCTTTGTTGGCCTGGCCAGAGGCTTATCAATCTTACTGATCTTTTTGAAGAACCAGCTTTTGTTTTTGTTGATTTTTACTATTGATTTCCTGTCTTTGATTTCATTCATTTTTATGATTTCTTTTTTATTCTTATGTTATATTTAATCTGCTCCTCCTCTTCTAGTTCTTTAGGTGGAACCATAGATTTTTAATTTTAGATCTTTCTTCTTTTTTAATATATGCATTAAATGATATAAATTTCATCTACACACATTTGCTGCATCCCACACATTTGATAAATCGTATTTTGTTTCTATTTAATTCAAAGGATTTTATTTTCTCTTAAGGTTTCCTCTTTGACCAATTACAATGAGGGTTTTCCTTCCCTTGTCCTGGTTTCCTGGAAGGTTTCTGCTCATAAGTTTGTGCTCCAGCAAGTTGTGATTTTTTGGTAGTCACCTGCTGAAGTGACTTGCCCTGCAACTTCACTCTCCTGACATCTTAAAACAGTTGTTGATGTTTCAATGTGTTATTAATTTTTGTTAGTATGGATTGGTGCTTTCCAATCTCCTTATATGCCAGAACAGAAACTGGAAGTCCACTAATTGTTTTTGCAAATAAAGTTTTATTGAAACACAGCCACATCCATAGTTTATGATAGAGTTTAGTAGTTGCAACAGAGAACTCAAGACCCACAAAATCGAAAATATATATTATTTGGTCATTTACATAAAAAGTTTTCCAATACCTGCTTTAGATTATAAAATCTCCTCAGTAAACTGGGTGTGGTGACATCTGTAATCCCAGTACTTGGGAGGCTGAGACAAGTTCAAGGCCAGCCTCAGCAATTTAGTGAGACCTTGTTTCAAAAAATAAAATGATAAAAATGGCTGAGAGTTAGCTTGGAGGTAGAATACCCCTGGTTTCAGTGCCCAGTATTAAAAAAGAAATATCTCTTCAGTAAAAGAAACTTTATTCTGACTGGTTTATTTATCTTTTTTTTTTTTTGCGGTACTGGGAATTGAATACAGGGGCACTCTACCTCCAAGCTACACCCCCAGCCCTATTTTATTCTTTATTTTGAAACAGAGTCTCACTAAGTTGCAGAGGGCCTCACAAGTTGCTAAGGCTAGCTGCAAACCTGTGATCCTCCTATCTCACCCTCCCAAGTACTGGGATTACAAGCATGTGCCACCACAACCGGCTCTGACTGGTTTAGAGAAGCTAAGAAGTACTTACGTAAGTCTAATATTCCTAGAATTCCTAGAATTTTCAAATTATCTGTATATGAATTCAGTTTGACATGACTGTCGCCATCTTAAGTGCTAACCAACATGATTGCCCCAGAGTAACCTCATCAGTTTTTCATGCATAGTTTCCCAACAAACTGTACAAACCAAACCATCGGAGTACTATGTGGACCTTAACAACCAGACCCTGGAGCCAGGAATGTGACTGACACTTTGATGTTAGCTTAAGATAACTTGCATGGTGGCACAAGCTTGTAATCCCAGTACTTGGTAGGCTGAGATCAGAGGATCTGGGTTTTTGGCCAGCCTCAGCTACTTAGTGAGGCCTCTGCAACTTAGTGAGACCCTGTTTCAAAATAAAGAGTAAAATAAAATAGGGCTGGGGTGTAGCTTGGAGGTAGAATGCCTCTGGGTTCAATCCCCAGTACCGCAAAAAAAAAAAAAAAAAGATAAACCATGTACATTCCAGCTGGGGAGTTACTTTTGCCCTAACCCTTATATATGCCCCTCCTTCTGACCTAAATTTGGGTGTCCACTTGGTCTTGCTGCTGCCCAGGACCACACGTCTGTCAGTAGGTTCATCCAGTAAATCACACTGCATTCGATGCTGGATCTGTCTGCTTCTTTTCTTGTGTCTCATGGCATGTTGGGGCCAGTTATCATATGTTGGGGCTGAGAGTTCCCAAATGCCCAGAAAATAAGAAACTAAGCTGGATGTGGTGGAATATGCCTATAATCCCAGTACTTGGAGGCTGATACAGGAGGATCACAGGTTCAAGGCCAGTCTCAGCAACTTAGCTAGACCCTGTTTCAAAATAAAAAATAAAAAGAGTTGGGGGTGTGGCTCAGAGGTAGAGTGCCCCTGGCTTCAATCCCTACTTCCATGAAAGAAAAAAAGGAAGGAAGGAAATAAGAAACTAAACTATGTGCTAGATTTTTAAGGGAGAAAAAAATCCCTTCCTTACAGAAACTGCTAGGTCAGAAATATTTTTATGTAAGAATCCAAAATCCTTAAGTAAATATCTGCTTGATAGTTTGAACTTTTAAAGAGTCTCTGAGTCCATTTCTTGGATTTGGCTTTACATTAGGAGACTTGTTTATATAAATTTCCTGAACTTTTTGCACTGGGTTATTGATCAGATAACTTTACTTTCACATAATGCAAATTAGGAAAAAATATAAAATTATATGATAAACAATTTAGAACTATGTAAATGACAACAAACTTTTTATATCAATATTAATTATGATCTACAGTATGTCATCTTCAGTAGAATTTCCATGATCTTAAATTAACTTAGGGACCTGGAAATAATACTAATTCAGGTTAATTAATTGAGTAATTGACATGAGTTACCTAGATAACTTCAAAGCAACATAGAATATTGAAGCATTTGTCACTAACATATGCATAAATATATATATGCGTTTATATATCTACACTATATACATATATACAATAAATATATCTTTGTGTGTATATAGGTACATATGTATAATATAGTATGTGCTTTATATATAAATGATTAACTGAGTTAATTACCTAAAGGATAAAATTTTCTATAAGGCAAAAACATCATAAACCAAGCCAAAAGAAATATGATGATTTGGGATTATCATTCCCAAATCATATATCTGACAAAATAGATAATATCCCTACTATAAAAATCTTACAATTTGATTTTTAGAAAAGACAATGAACTCAATTTTCTTAAATTGGCAAAGTATATAATCTAGTAATTAATAGAAGAGGAAATGCAAAGGCTACCAAATATATAGAAGCATGTTCAACCTTCCTAGTAGTCAGGAAAGTGAAAATCAAATCGATGCGATACCATTTCCTCACCATCAGACTGGGACAAATGAAGAATGGAGATAAATGCTGATGACCTCGTGCAAGCAGGGACTTACACACACTGCTGTTGGAGTGTGAGTTGATACAGCATTTGGGGGAAGTAATTTTTGTAGTTATCTTATAAAAGTAATCTTTGATCAATTAAAATTAACAATACACACAACCTTTAACACAAGGATCCAATTTTGGAATTTCATTACATTTCCAGATAAATCATTATTGTGAGCTACTTTTCATATAATACATGGAAATTTACTGCCTATTTAAATCATTTTCAGTGGCATTTGTGGTATTTAAAAAAGTGATTGATAAATCCTAAAAAGAAGTGAGTACTGTAAGCCTGAATAACTGAGATCCAATCCAGGGTTGAGAAGGTTGTGTGTATTTGGTGGGGGTGGTGGGGTTTATGGAAGGAAAGAGAATAGCTGGAGCTGAATGACTATAAAGTATTTTTTGTGAATCTAAGATAGATCAGGTTAAGAACAACCCCACTCTAAAGGCAATTGTCAGTGACTATTTTGAAAGCTGAATAATGGCTATTAAATTAAATCCTCTAAATATTGGATTCTTAAGAACAGTATTTTATGGAAGCCAAAAGAGTATATTAAAACAATATCTTGCCTCAGAGAGAATAAAAGATAGGGAAATCCATCATACCAGCTCTTTCATGTCAAAAAACAGATACCATCTAGATTAAAGGCAATCCTAGGGCTCAGAGATATAATTCAAGGTCTCTGAGTCAAACTGTTAATGTAATCGTTATTATTACAAGGATGACATCAGTTCCATGAAGTTTATTCTTGCAAATCTGTGCTTTGGGGCACTTATACCATTCCCTAACGTTTTGGACCGATACACTGCTGAGATTCCAATTTTTAACATTCACCACACAATTATATGATGGAAAAATATTGAGCGTCTGGGTGACTTAGAAAGACAATAATTATTTCATTTGTGTGCATATATGGTTTAGCAAGTTTAGCTAAGAGCCAAATATCTAATTAACTAAATGATGTGTGTCATAACTGAACCATGACCACTGACTAAATAGAGCTTTCAATATTAGCTGAATAGATAGATAGATATAAAGATATAGATATATTCTGTTTCTCAGTGCTGGTGAATCCATATAACTTGCATATAAAAGGTATGAAAGAGTTAAAATATTATCAACACACACACACACACACACACACACACACACGTTGTTTTATAATGAAGAGACCAGAATTCTGGGGTACAGCCTCAACGTGAGAGCATTCTTTGGTGAGGGGACATAGTAAAGGGCTATAGGAGAGAAGCACCCCTGCGGAAGGAGAGTTTTTCTGGGGATCAACTGGAAGGTATCTTCTCCTTCTGAAGCTGAGGCATCCACACACTTCCTCGCTCTGAAGTAAGGAAGGAGAGTCTCAGGAGCAATAGGCAGCTTTGGGGACTTGTGAACCCCTTTACAAAGGCATCAGCAGAAAGCCCACATAGCAGAGGGAGACGAGTGTCCAGCATTTCTTGCTATTACATATGTTTCATAACAGAATATATAAAGTCTGTGAGGGACCCCTTCAAAGTTTGTAAAATTTGAGCAAGTCTGAGTAACAACTAAGAATGCTGATTAATAAAAATACCAGCTCTAATAAAAGCAGTACTTTCATGTGAGACTGCATGTGCACCAGAACGGAGCATTAGCACCGCGCATGCACGTGTGTGGGGGGGGGGGGCTTTCAGTATGGATACATGCTGCCCACTGCATAGCCCTGGAAGACTCTGTTTACATCTGTGACCATGTGATTGGCATTTGGGGTGTTTAGTAATATCTCCATTTGGAGAGAGGGGCAGATTTGTTGATCGTGGGAGAGTTAGGAAAATGTCTTCATTCCATATAGGTTCAATTATAGCACCTTTACAATCACCATTTTATAGAGGAGGAAACAGACACTGAAAGGTAATACAGGAAAAACCAGTCTCTGGAAGTTTATCTCCCCCTTTCCTTATCTACCCCTAAGGATTCCTTTTCTGGGGCATCTTATGGACCCTTGAACCGAAAGGCCTTCTCCTTTCAACTGCAGTGACACATAACCTACACACCTTCCAAGGCCTGGAGGCAGTTTTCCATATTTCGCCATTTCTTCCAAATTTTACTGGCCCTATGTTCCAATCCTGATCTCTGGCTGTTTCCCAAGATTAATAGGACTTTATTTGATTTTTTTAAAGCCTCTACTTGACTCATTTCACCCCTATTAAAACCGAGCTCTGTCTCTTCTGTAAAAGACTTGATTCTTTTTCAAGGTCCTCACAGCTTGGGAATTTTGATTATAAATATCCAGGTAATATCAATGGCTATAAATATTACACATCAGCTGGGCATGGTGTTGCACGTCTGTAATCCCAGTACTTGGGAGGCTGAGACAAGAGGATCACAGATTCGTGGTCAGCCTTGGCAACTTAGTGAGGCCCTCGGGAACTTAGTGAGATCCTGTTTCAAAATAATAAAAGAGGACTGGGGGTGTAGCTCGGAGGTAGAATGTCCTGGGTTCAATCCCCAGTACCACAAAAAAAATTATTTCATATCACCATCATTAGTCTTTTCAAGAGAGAACTATAGGTCTAACACTTTAAGAAGAGCTGAAGCCCCACACAACAATAAGGAAAATCCTGTAAGAGTCCCCTTATATCTGTACTTTTGTTCTTTTGCAGGTATGTGTCTGTGTGCTAGGGAGTACAAAAAAATATGATATAAACAGGTTCTTCTCCAAGGACTGAGTGTCAGTTTTATAAAGATTTTGAAGGAAGAAAATATGGACAGAAATCTGGTAATGCAAAATTTTCATGAAATTTTAATTTAAAACATGACCCTTAGCCAGGTGTGGTGGTGCATGCCTGTAATCCCAGTACTTGGGAGGCTGAGACAGGAGGATCTCAGGTTCAAGACTAGCCTCAGCAACTTAGTGAAACCTTCAGCAACTTATTGAGACCCTGTTTCAAAATAAAAAATAAAATAGGGCTGGGGTTGTAGCTCAAAGGTAGAGTGCCCCTGGGTTCAATCCCCAGTACCACCAAAAAAAAAAAAACACACACACACACACAACCTCTGGAAAGAGTCTCTCTTTTGGTGTTATTCTTGCTCATCCACACCATCTCTACTATTTACTCTCTTCCATTAGGAGTATTCTGATGGAAAACTTTGTTAAGTACTGCGGTAGATAAACCTCACTAATCACAATAGAAAGCAATTTATTCACGAGTAGCTTGTATTCGCAAACAGATTGATAGAAAACATTTCTCCACAGTCACCCTGTACCACAACTCTCAAAAGCATGCCGTTGAGCGAAAGGAAGGCATCGTGGGAATTGTGGTTAACTCAGGGAACAAATAAAGCTCAAAGCACACTCATTTCAGGAAGACTGTTGTACGGACATCTGTGGTATTTAAGGTGTTAGTCTATATTGCCCTTTCTGGTTTCCCTTTGGTCTTGGTGGGACTGTCAAACAAGACCTTCTGTCCCCTAGCCAACACGTACACATGTGAGTCAAGCCAGGCCAACTGGCCTCTCCCTCTGAGGACAGGAATCTTGAAAGGAGGGAAGAGAGTGTGAGGTGTTTCATTCTACAGAGAGGAGAAGTCCTGAAGAAACTGAAGATCTCTCCATCACATCCTTCTGAATGGGCCCTGGAGCAGTTCTGATCCCTATCTGCTAACGTTTGGATCCAAGACTTGGCCCCCACCATGTGGCACTATTGGGAGGTGGTGGAACCTTTAAGAGGTTGGACCTAGTTGGAGGAAGTTAGGTCATTGGGGGTATGCCCTTGAAGGGGGTATCAGATGTGGCCCCTGCCTTTCTCTCTGCTTCCTGGCTACCCGGAGGTGAACAGGCTCCTGTGCTAGGTGCTCCCACCATGATGTACCGTGCCACCATAGGCCCAAAGCAACTCTGTTGACCCAAGTGACCATGGGCTAAAACCTCTGAAAACAGAAGCCAAAATAAAACTTTCTTCCTTATAAGTGTTTATATCAGGTATTCTGTCACAGTGACAGTTAGTAACACTTTATCCTTGCAGTGCAGCTTTTCCTTTCATTCTGTGAGCTATCCCCAAATCCCTCCAGAAATTCTTTCAAGCTTAAGTCAGTCAGACTTCATTTTTATTGTTTACAGCCAAAAACCTGTAGTGTAGGCCTATAGTACCAACTTCATATATAAAAGTCATCACTTAGCTGAGCTTGGTGGAGCATGCCTGTAATTCCAGTACTTGGGAGACTGGGACAGGAGGATTGCAGGTTACAGGCTAACCTCAGCAACTTAGTGAGACCCTGTTTCAAAATAAAAAATAAAAAGGGCTGGGTGTAGCTTGGAGGTAGAATGCCCCTGAGTTCAATCCCCAGCACCCTCCTGCCCCCCCCAAAGTCATCAGTTCTTATTTGATAAAATAAAATTCTTAATTTTCAGGAAGTTAGCCATATGATTATTTTATTTGCTATTATTTGCCTAGGTCTCAGAATAAAGCATAAACAAACTACTTTTAAAATAAAAAGCACCTTACACCTTCTTACCATTGTCCCTTTCTACTTTTATCCCCCACCTCAATTTATCTGCAACCCCTCGTTTCATTCTCAAAAAATGAAAACAAAAACCACTTACAAAAAAAGAGCCTTGCGTATCTAAATGTATATATAGTATCTATCTCTGTTCATGAGATTGAACATTAAAAATCGTTTTCTACACCACAAAGCCTGTACTTAATCTATTTCGTAGTCATAATCGTCGTCGTCCAGGCTGACCCTGGTGCTGGAGGAATCTTCTGGTTTTGGTTTCTTCTTGGTCTCAGTCAAGTGTAAGTGAGGCTCGCACTGCCTCAGGATCTTCTTGGAAGACATCCAGCTCTCCCCTTGGCGCTCGGCGGGCGCCGCGCACTGGCCTCCCCGCACGTCTGTGCCCTTGGCCTTCAGCACCTCCCTGGCCCTCAGGAGGCTGCAGGTGCAGTTCCAGGGATTCCCATCCAGGTACAGATGCCGGAGGCGAGGCAGCCCCTCCAGGGCTTTGAGGTCCAGGGCGGAGATCCTGTTGTTCCTCAGGTTTAGAACCTGCAGCTGCTTGAGATCCTTGAGCTCCCGCTCCGCGATGTCCTGGATGGCGTTGCCTTTGAGGTCCAGCCTGGCCAAGGTCTTGGGGAGCCTGGAAAGGGTGAAAATAGGATGTGAGAGGAGCCTGTGATGACCATTCCATAGCCGCCAAGGCAGCAGAGACTCAGAGCACCGGCCTTTTATGTACACTTCTGTCTTTTCTAGGGAGCAAGCTAGGAAACGAGCTCTAGGTTAGAAAATAAATACAAGCACAAATTTGTCTGATCCTGTAGGATCTCACAGGTCCTACTTTCTAGCCCTTTGGTTTTTCTGGTTTCCTACTCATAAAATTCTTTATTTTCTTGTCTCAGGAGCTCAAATAAATCGGTAAGAACCACACTAAGTCATTTGTGTGTGTGCGCGCACATTAGTAGGGATTGAAACTAGGGGCATTCTACCTCCCAGCTACACCCCCAGCCCTTTTTATTTTTTGTTTTGAAACAGGGTCTCACTAGGTTGCTGAGAGTTTCACTAAATTGCTGGCTTTGAGCCTGTAATCCTCCTGTCTCAGCAGATCAGAGGATGGAAGCTTTGAGGCCAGCCTCCGCAATTTAGTGAGACCCAAGTACTGGGATTACAGGTGTGTGCCACCATGCCTGGCTAAATAAAAATATTAAAAGGTGATTATTAAGCCGGGCGTGTGGCGCATGCTTGTAATCCCAGTACTTGGGAGACTGAGACCAGAGGACTGTCTTCATGGCCAGCCTCAGCTACTTAGTGAGGCACTCTGCAACTTAGTGAAACCCTGTTTCAAAATAAAGAATAAAAAAAAATAGGGCTGGAGGTATAGCTGGAAGGTAGAATGCTCCTGGGTTACATCCCCAGTACCGCAAATAAATAAATAAATGTGATTATTCAGGAATAAAAATAGAAGGCAAATGAAAAATAATGAAATGTTTTAATGTGTCAAATTTGCAAATGATTTGGTTTTAAATTTTAAAATTTGCTGCTGAGGATAAAGAGAATAATAACAGTTGGTGGGAGTACAAACTGTTCCCATTTTGGAAATAATTTAGATACCAAATTTATGGAGATCAACTTATAATTAAATAAAAAAAGAAGAAGCCGGACATAGTGGCACACACCTATAATGCCAGTACTTGGGAGGCTGAAACAAAAGGATCACAGGTTTGAGGCTGGTCTCATAAATTTAGCGAGACCCGATTTTAAAATAACAAAATAGAGACCGGCCTCAGCAACTTAGTGAGGCCCTCAGCGACTTAATGTGACCCTGTTTCAAAATAAAAAACCCAGAGGTAGAATGCCTCTGGGTTCAATCCCCAGTACCAAAAAAAAAATTAATTAATTAATTAAAATAAAATAACAAAATAGGGCTGGGGTTTAGCTCAGAGGTAGAATGCCCCTGGGTTCAATCCCCAGTACCACACATTAAAAAAGTAGTAAGAAACAAATGTTCAATAATTTGGAAATTAGTAGGTAATAGGCTTTTCTGTGTTTATAAAAATCACATTTGTAAATAATTTTTAAGATACTCTTTTTGTTTTGGTGCTGGGGATTGAACCTAGGGGCATTCCACATCTGAGCTACACCCCCAGCTCTATTTTATTTTTTATTTGGAAACAGGGTATAAGTTGCAGAAGGCCTCACTAAGTTGCTGAGGCTGGCCGCAAACTTGCAATCCTCCTGTCTCAGCCTCCCAAATACTGGGATTACAAGTGTGCACCCAGTTTAAAATACTAATCCAGCCGGGTGTGGTGGCGCAAGCTTGTAATCCCAGTACTTTGGGAGGCGGAGACCGGAGGATCCGGGTTCGCGGCCAGCCTCAGCTCTCTCTCTCTCTCTCTCTCTCTCTCTCTCTCTCTCCCTGTCTCTCTCTCTCTCTACCTAGTGAGGCCCTCCGCAACTTCGTGAGACCTGGTTTCAAAATAAAGCATAAAAAAAAAAATAGGGCCGGGGGTTTAGCACGGAGGTAGAACGCCCCTGGGTTCTATCCCCGGTACCGCAAAAAAAAAAAAAAAAATACTAATCCTGTGAAAAATATTTTCTAACTATGACTAAAAAAAGCTATAAAAATTGATAAATCAACTGCCTTAAAAAGAACAATAAAGAAGTTGTATATGGCAAAAGACATATGCAGTCAAAAGACAAATGATACACCGGGTGGAAATATCTGCACCTTATATTACAAACAGCTAATATCCCCAATGTAAAAAGAGTTCTTCAAAACTGAGAAGAGCCAGGTGTGGTGGTACACACCTGTAATCTCGGTACTTGGAAGGCTAAGACTAGAGGATCACAGGTTTGAGGCCAGCCTCAGCAATTTAGTGAGACCCTCAGCAACTTAGCAAGACCCTGTCTCAAAATAAACTAGGGATGGGGGTTTATCTCTGAGCAGAATGCCCCTGGGTTCAATCCTCAGTACCCCCCCAAGTACCGGGATTACAGTCATGCGTCACCATACCTGGTGTGATGTTACTTACAACAGTAAGAGACTGTATACAGCTCAGTCCATCAGTAAAGAGCTACTGTGCAGCCTTAAAAAAAAGAAAAAAGCTAGCCTAGTCTCTATGAATTACCATAAAATGATTTCCAGAAAGTATCATTTAAAAGAAAATAGCAAGGAACAGGATAATGTATAGTCTGCTACTTTTGTGAAAGAAAAGGGGACATAGGAATTACATATACACATATTTGCTTATCTTGGAGGGAATAATAATACAAATATAAATAAAAGTGGTTACTCAGAATGAGTGATTGGTTCCATGTGGCCTTAACTTTTGAATCATATGAATGTTTTACATGTTCACAAAAATGAAAACCAAATCAAGCCCTAAAATTGAGCACAAGCAGAAATAAACAGATCTAATTAATCAAAAATTTATGCTCATAACATAGCCATACAGAAAAAAGAAAAAGTGCTCTGGCAGGACATTTAATAAGCCTTTGACTCTAAAGACAAAAGGATCCAAGTGTTTTTTAGTATGCTTATTGTTAATACTAATGTTACTAGTAAAATATTGACACTTTCTAATGATTACTATGAGACAAAACAAATAAGTAAATACATTCATGTTATTAAGAACCAAGACTGTTGGGCATGGTGGCACATGCCTGTAATCTCAGTACTTGGGAGGCTGAGACAGGAGGATTGCAGGTTTGAGACCAGCGTCAGCAATTTAGCAAGGCTCTCAGCAACCTAGTGAGACCCTGTTTCAAAGCAAAAAGTAAAACGGGTTGGGGGCATAGCTCAGAGATAGAATGCCCCTGGGTTCAATCCCTAGTACCACCAAAAAAAAGTACGAAAAATATACATATAAAAAAATTCCTCCCTGATATTAAATATGAACTGGAAATGTCAATGTGTATTCATTATTTTATTTTCGTTTTTGCAACGCCTCAGGTCAAACCCTGGGCCTCACACATGGTAAGCAAGCACTCTACCACTGAGCTACATTCCCTACCACTGAATTCATAATTTTAAAAATATATATTTTCTAGCCCTGTATACTGAAAGGATCTAGAAGCGATATTATATTCTTTGGCAGTGCTACCCCATTAAAACGGGCACACCAAACACACAGATCTTAGTGTCTGAATTCCAGTCTCTGCTGGAAAGGACCAGGACTTCTTAGAGAAATGGCTGATTCCATCTCTGAGGTGAGGAAAGCCCAAAGCTTCCGAGCCAGAATGCAATGAAATGTTCAAAGATTAATAGAACACCCATTGGGATGGCTATTAAAAGAACAGAAAATAACAAACACTGGTTAGGATGGGAGAAATTGGAAGCCTTGTACACTGTTGGGAGAATATAAATACTGCAACCATTTTGGAAAACAGTATGGTGGCTCCTCAAGAAATAAAAATATAAAATTACCATACAATTCAACAATTCTACCTCTGGGTTTATATCCAAAAAAAAAAAAAAAAACCTGAAAGCAGGAGGTAGGCACAGCTACTGTTCTCTACATCATGAATTCACCCAGAGCAGGGAACACTCTGATCTCCAAAAGCATCATAAATAATGAGCTTGAACACAGTAGTCTAAATCCAGTGACAGGGGATTTTAGCCAATGCATAACCCTGCCTTGACTTAATTTACTGTCAGCAATACACTATACTACTTAGAATGCCCAGGAGTCACACCTCACTTTTCCCTGCTTCAAATTTCATCAATCTGCAGCTCAGTGAACAAATAGAAGTTACATCATCTATCTCTTCTTTAATCCTCTCTGTAGATATTTTCAAAATCCAGAGTAGCTTTCTACAACATAAAGCAATTTGCACTTAATCTTACAGTCAAGCGCATCTACTGGCAGAACTCAAAGAACATATAATAGTATTTCTAGAAGCATGTTTGCCTTCAAAACAGAGGTACCTTCTGATATAAGCCAGACTTATAAAGACAAACTATATCAAAGCAATAAGTGACTATCAAAGGTTAAAAAACCAGGATAATTAGCAACTTCTCTTATGAGGTTATTTTGGTTATAACTTCCAGAGAAACATGAAAGAAAGGGAAAGAAAAGGAGAAAGAAATCTTCAAAAAATTTAATTTTGCTCATATACCAGCTTATATAAGGTGAATTTCCAAAAAAGGTATATGGAAAATCTCTAGAGTTTTGTTTCTTCTCCAAGGAAAGATGGACTGCTAATAGACTGGTTGTAGCGGCAAGCAAGATTCCACTCCCATTCAGAGGGCAAGAGAGCCTGTTTGGGGAAAGGCACAGGGGAGTAAACTGAAGAATCAAAAGCCCCTACTTACTAAGACTTGCATTCCAACTCGGGCCAGTATGTGGCCTTTCTTTCTTTCTTTTCTTTTCTTTTTTTTTTTTTTGGTGCATTGTAATAATACATCATACTGGAGTGTAGAGTGATACAAGCACACATGCACAAAATTCTTGGAGCACTTCCCTTTGAGTCCCACTCCCCCACATGTCATTGAGATTGGGATTGGTAATTTTGTATACATATGTAGCATTATGTCAACTGTTACAGTATATGGCTTTAAGGAAGTTATTACTTCTCTTAAAGCTTCTGATTTTCCACCCTAAAGATGAAAGTGCTCAGTACACAGAAGTCACATAAAAAATGTTAGATGGTGAAAATTAAGAAGCCAACTTTTCTTGGAAACAAGTACAGTTACTCAGTTCTGGGTTGTTATTATGGTTCAGATATGGAATGTCCCCAGAAGAGCTCATGTGTTGGCGATGCAGAAATATTAAGAGGTGAAATAATTGAATCAAGGTTCTAACCTTATCAATGGTAAATCCATTGATGGATTAATAATTTGCATGGATTTACTGGGTGGTAACTGTAGGCAGGTAGGGTGTGGCTGGAAGAGGTGGGTCTGTGGGAAGATACATTTGGGGACGCTCTCTCTCCTCCCTCTCTCCCTCCTCTCTCTACTTCCTGGTTGCCAGGAGCTGAGCAGCTGTCCTCCATCACACCCTGCTGCCATCTATGGACTGAACCTCTGAAACTGAGCCAAATAAACCTTTCCTCCTCTAAATTGTTCAGATACTTTGGTTACAGTGATGAAAGCTGACTACTACAGTTTTGTGGTCAAAAGTTGTGCTTGCTCATAGGTAATCCTAGTACTTGGGAGGCTGAGACAGGAGGATCGCAGATTCTAAACGAGCCTCAGCTACTTAGGCCCTCAACAACCTAGCAAGACCCTGTTTCAGAACAAAATTTAAAAAGAGCTGGGAGTGTGGCTCAGAGGTAGCATGCCCCTGGGTCCCCAGTACCACACACACACACACACACACACACACACACACACACACACACACACACACACTC
>PVJS01031281.1:0-17685 GCA_004027185.1 Glis glis | reverse complement strand
GGTGCGACGAGGTCCCTGGAGGAGCTGGGGGGGGCAGTGGTGGCCGAGGCAGATGAAGAGGAAGAGGGCTCCCGGGAGGAGCGAAGGCCTGGGGAGGACGTTCTCAGAACCCAGTGCTCGCCTCGGCCACGTGGGGTCATAAGGTAGCAGATGGATCTTGGTGGTGTGGTGTGGACTGGTGCTGACCCAGCGGGTCAGGCAGAGGACGCGGTGTGCAGAGGGGACCTGTTTTCTGTGATGGTCAGAGCAGGGCCCAGGGTGTGTGGGCTGGGGAGTTCATGATGCTGTCAATCTTGAGCTGCCCCTAGACCTTTATCTTTTTTTTTTTTTTTTTTGCGGTACCGGGGATTGAACGCAGGGGTGTTCTACCTCCGCGCTACACCCCCGGCCCTATTTTTTATACTTTATTTTTTATACCCGGCCCTATTTTTTATACTTTATCACTAGGTAGAGAGAGAGAGTCAGGGAGAGAGAGAGAGAGAGCTGAGGCTGGCCGCGAACCTGGATCCTCTGGTCTCTGCCTCCCAAAGTACTGGGATTACAAGCGTGTGTCACCACGCCCGGCTTTTATTTTTCATTTTGAAACAGGGTCTTGCTAAGTTGCTGAGCCTGGCCTCAAACCTGCGATCCTTCTGTCTCAGCCTCCCAAGTATTGGAATAACAGGCGTGTGCCACCATGCCCGGCTGCAGTGTTTTTATAGGCTGTTGTGTGTGTGTGTGTGTGTGTGTGTGTGTGTGTGTGTGTGAGAGAGAGAGAGAGAGAGAGAGAGAGAGAGAGAGACTGGAGTTTTTTTTTTTTGAAACAGGGTCTAAGTTGTGGAGGTCCTAAGTTGCTGAGGCCGGTCTTGAACTTGCAACCGTCCTGTCTCAGCCTCCCAAGTACTAGGATTACTAGCATGCACTACCTCGCCCGCCTTCTATTTTTTCATTTTTATTTTAATTTTTTTTTTTGCAGTACCGGGGATTGAACCCAGGGGCATTCTATCTCCGAGCTATACCCCCGGCCCTATCTTTTATTCTTTATTTTGAAACAGGGTCTCACGAAGTTGCGGAGGGCCTCACTAAGTAGTTGAGGCTGGCCGCGAACCCGGATCCTCCGGTCTCAGCCTCCCAAATACTGGGATTACAAACGTGCGCCACCACGCCCAGCTCTATTTTTTTATTTTGAGACAGGGTCTCACTAAGTTGCTGAGGCTGACCTTGAATCGGTAATCCTCCTGCCTCAGCCTCTCGAATATTGGGATTACAGGATTGCATCCTGCGGCTGGCTATGGGCTGTCTTTTTTTCTTTTTGGTATTGGAGATTGAACCCAGGGCATTCTACCTCTGAGCTATACCTCCAATCCTTTTTTTTTTTTTTGAAATGGGTCTTGCTAAGTTGTTGAGGCTGTCCTGGAACCTGCGATCCTCCTGTGTTGGCCTCCAAAGCGCTGGGATTTCAGGTGTGCACCATCAGCCCGGTGATGGGCCTTTTTTTAGAATAAGGTGTCCTTAGAACACATGGTGTCTGGGCAAATGTGGACATGAAAACCGCCAGCTTTCGAATGAGCTTTAATTTGTTTCCTTAGGTGCGTTTATCGATGTAAACAGAGCATGTCAGAGATCCCCGGGGAGAGCAGACTATTGCTGGTATGTTGGTTTTAATTCAAAAAAGGAGGAAGGATGACGCCAATGACTCGGGTTGACAGCAGCTTTGGGGGAAAAGTAAAAAGTAAAAGAAAGGCTCGCGGGTGTAGCCCCTCGGCCTGGACACCTGGTCCCAGTCCCAGTCTCTCCGGAGAGCAAAGCTGTCAAGTTGGGGACAGTGTGAACCGGCCAGCACCGCCGCGGCCATCTGTCACCTGGAATGCCTTGGGTCTGGGCTGTGCCCGTGGGGACGGCGCTGCTGGTGCTGGTGGCCACCGCCGGCCGGGGGGGACTTCGCACCTGTTCCTGGTCACCTGGGCTTGTCGCTGGAAATCAAAGACGGAATCACGTCATGGCACTACAAATCTGGAAAAATAAAAATCTCAGCTAGAAAGAGTGTCCGATTTGGAGATGGCGGGAGCGTGTGGAAGGCGAGGCTGTGTGGTACTGCTGAGAGCGTGTGCCCCATGGCGGCGGGTCCCCTCGGTGCTCCGGTGGGGACAGCCGAGACGCCTGGCTGGACCACAGATCAAATGCGGCTGTGGCCACAAGGGGCTGCCCGGTCCTCCTTTCCTTCTACACATTTCACACAGGATTTCCTTAATTTGTGCTTCCCTTTGGTTTAACAATTAAAAAGGGGGGTGGGGCTGTCACTTGTCCAAAACTGAGAGGAGGTCAAAGTGGGCCCCGAATCCGTTGGGCAGGTGCTTCCCGGGCCCGGGCCCACTGCTGGCCTGGGGGCCTTGCTTCCACGTGGAGGACAGGGACAGGCTTTCCGGGGGGGGCTTTACTTGTGTTGGGGTGAGACATGGAACCCAAGGCCCAGAGTCGGAGGCCCGCCACGCTGGCTGCCGCTGGTGGTCACACCTGGACTCCATCTTTCTCTGGGTGCGCGATGCGTGCGTGGGCCTGCTCAGTTGGATGCTACAGGAAAAATAGCAAATTCTTAACTTCTTCCATCTCCAAAGTTGAAAAAGATCAGACAGCTACTAAAATAAACAATTTCTCAATTGCGCTCTGGTGGCCGCGGCCCGGGCGGGCGTTGGAGGTGGCAGGGCCCCAGCTGCGCGA
Organism: Glis glis; assembly: GCA_004027185.1. NCBI lineage: Eukaryota > Metazoa > Chordata > Mammalia > Rodentia > Gliridae > Glis > Glis glis. The sequence goes on along the minus strand of PVJS01031281.1, from coordinate 14,988 downwards.
GGGCTCGCTCGCGACAGGCACAGTCAGCTCGGTGGAGCGGGGCTCGGAGTAAGGCGGCCCCTCACAGAAGGGCGCATCGGAAGAAGCTGCTCCGCTTCTGCTGGTCGGGGCTGATCTTCATGCCCTGGCTGCTCCCCTGTGGACTGTGGCCTTCCTGAAGTCACAAAGGGTTTCCTCAGGTTACCGCTCAGCACCAGTGCTGCGCCTCATAACCAGATAGCCACCCATCTACCCACCCGTCCATCCACCCATCATCCATCCAATCTGTCCACCCATCTACTCGTCTACCTATCCATCCACCCATCATACATATATCCATCCAATCTATCCATCCACCCATCCTCCATCCAATCTGTCCACCCATCTACTCATCTACCTATCCATCCACCCATCATACATATATCCATCCACCCATCCACCCAGCATCCATCCAATCTGTCCACCCATCTACTCGTCTACCTATCCATCCACCCATCATACATATATACATCCAATCCATCTATCCATCCACCCATCATCCATTTATCCATTCCATCTATCCACCCATCATCCATCCAATCTGTCCACCCATCCACCCAATATACATATATACATCCAATCCATCCATCCATCCATCCATCCACCCACCCACCCTCCCACCCACCCATCATCCATCCATTCATCCCTCCCTCCCTGTCCATCTATCCATTCATCCATCCATCCTTGTCCATTTATCCATCCATCCATCCATCCATCCATCCATCCATCCATCCCTGTCCATCCATCCATCCATCCATCCATCCCTGTCCATCTATCCATTCACCCAACAACCCTGTCCATCTATCCATCCATCCCCTTCCACCCACCCAACGGTCTCTTTTCAATCGCACTTCGTCTCCCCCGCACCCCCAGGTCTTGTTTTCATCTATCTCCCACCTCCCCTCCCAAGCACTCATCTTTTCAAGCGTGCGCCACCACGCCTGGCTAAACCTCTATTCTTTATAAGTGATCCAATCTCAGCTATTTTGCCATAGAAACAGGAAACGGACTATGACGCCTTCTCACAGGTGGACCGGGAGGGGCCGTGTGCCTCTGGCTGGCCCGTGGTCGGCGTGCAGGGCCTTGTCAGCCTGTGTGGTGCCCTGGGCGAGCAGAGCCTGCGCTGACGCCCCAGCTACACTTGCAAACTCCTCCCCCTTTCTCAGCCACGTCCGCTGGGCCTGGCTGGGGAGTGACATGCCGCTGTGGCCCCGCCAGGACGGCTGGATCCGGCAGAGACCCATGCGGGGATCCAGGAGGGGAACACACTCACCAACTTTTTGTCCATTTTTGCTTTGATATCTCTGGCAAGAGTGAAGAAGGCCTGTGGGAACAGCGCGTTGTCAGGGCCCTTGAGCACCACCTGGGGTGGGGGTGGCGGGACGGCGGCCACCCACCTCTCACTTCTCTTTTTCTTTTTTTATGGTACTCGGGATTGAACCCAGAGTCTTCTACCTCTAAGCTACACCCTCAGCCCTTTTTATTTTTTGTTTTGAAACAGGATCTCGCTAAGTTGCTGAGGCTACCCTTGAACCTGCGATCCTCCTGTCTCAGCCTTGCAAGTACAGGGATGACAGGCGCGTACCGCCACGCCCGGCTCCACCTCTCACTTTTGCAGGTGCCTAGCTGTGGACAGAGGACTCTCATGTGTGCCCCTTCCTGTGTGAACACCCCCGGGAGATGGGACTGGGCTCCACTGGCCCAGAGGACGCTGTGGCTCAGAGGGCCAGTGTGACTTGTTGAAGGCACGCAGGGGTTAACTCTGGCCCAGAAGGATCTGGGTTTGGTGGGAGGACAAATCTGGATACACACTGTGTGCCATGGAGACCTATGGTGGAGGGTGGCTGGGGTGCTGGGGGTCCCCAGGGATGGAGGCTTCCTGGGGAGTGGCCATGGGGCTGGGCCCCGATGGGTGAAGAACCTATGCGGAGGGAGGGGGCGGGGAAGGGGGACCTTAGGGAGGGCGCCACCAGGAGGCTTGGGTGCAGAGTTGGGGGGGCGAGGGCGGCCAGGAGCCTGGGCTTGGTGCTCCAGGTGCCGCCAGCCAGGGGCAGTGTGAAGGTTCTTGGGAATCTCATTTGGCTGGAGGGGAGGGAGGCTGGCTGAGCTGCACGCTGGCCACGCAGAGAGGCGAGGGGACCAGGGCCAGCACTCAGTCAGGGCCCCCATCCCATCCTGGCTTCCGGCCTGTCTGTGGGAGAGTACTATGGCCAAGAGCATGACCTGGAGCTGGGCCTGGACATTGGTCATTGGTCAGCTAGAGCCCTGAGCCTCAGTTTCCCTGTCTGCAAAACTGTGCCTGCCCCCTGGAGCAGTGGGATTCCGGCGGGCCCGTCTCCCACCAGTGGGGACTCACATTCTCCACGTTGATGTTGGCCTTGGCGCTGGTCTCCATGAACTTGATGCCATAGTCCAGGGCCAGCTGCGGAGGAGGGAGATGGGGTGACATCAGCCCCGGGTGCCAGACCCCCACACATGACTTATGTCGCAGGAGGTTGTGGGGATCGCTCCCCAACTCTCCGGCAGGAGCTGGTCAGGAATACCCCTCGGCAAGAGCCCGAGGTAGCCAAGGCGGGGAGGGTGGAGGGGATCAGGTCCCAACCACGGCCCTGTCCCTGCTCCTGTGGCCTTGCTGGCTCTTGGGACAGGCCGTGGTGGGTCCCAAGGTGACACCAGGCGGGAGCCCTGGCTGCCTGAGCGAGCGGCCTTGGCCCCAGGCTAGCTGGGCCATTGATGGCCGCTCCTCCTTCCCCGGGTGAGCCCCGCTGCAGTGTTGGGGCCCCTTGGTCCCAAGCAGGCCAGGACGACATGTCACCGTATGCTCATAAAAACTGGGAGGGCTAGGGTGCTGTCCAGTGCTTTGCACTTGCTGGCACTAATGAGGCTCCGGGTTCCATCCCCAGCACCGCAATTAGAAAAAAGACTGAAGGATTTCCCCCCAAAGCCCAGCTTTCCATCAGTGAGCACTCGGCCCGAGCAGCCCAGCTGCCACACCCACCTTCTCTCCCCGTTCCTTGGACACTTGTCTCTTGTCGTTCACGTCGCACTTGTTCCCAAGTATCATCTTTTCCACGTCTGCAGAGGCGTGCTGAGGGGACGGGGCAGATGGAGTCAGACTGGGCTGTGGGTCAGGTGCCCTCACCCACAGGCAGCCCGCTCCCCAAACCAGAGCGGTGGGGTCAGGACCGCAGGCACATCCCGGCACAGAGGACGAGCTGGAGCTCAGAGAGGCTGAGCAGCTGGCCTCACACTGCCCAGCGGGCTTGGGCTGCCACTGGTAAGAGCCAGCCTGCCTTCCTTCCTTCCTTCCTTCCTTCCTTCCTTCCTTCCTTCCTCCCTCCCTCCCTCCCTCCCTCCCTCCCTCCCTCCCTTCTTTGTGGTGCTGGGCATTGAACCCAGGGGCATTCTACCTTCAAGCTACACACCCAGACCAATTTTATTTTTAATTTTGAAACAAGGTCTCACTAAGTTGAGGAGGACCTCGCTAAGTTGCTGAGGCTGGCTCTGAACCTGCGATCCTCCTGTCTCAGCCTCCCAAGCACTGGGGTTACAGGAAGGCGCCTCCACACTCGCTAGCAGCGCGCTTTCTGCAGCTGCTGCTGGCTGAGAACGGCTTCTCTGGGGCGGCTCAGGGCCCGGCTCCACTGGAACGCCGCCTACAGGAGTGAGTGAGGCCGCGAATGGCCCGCCCTTGCTTCCCCAGCTCACTGTGGAGGCTGGGTTGAGGTCCATCCACTGGGGACTTTTGCTCTGAGCTCCTAACTCTCTCTGGGGTCTGGAAACCAGCCAGACCCAAGGTGGCTGGAGCTCCCCGCTGTCACCAGCCCTGGGTGCTCCACCGATCCTGGGGGTGTCTTGACGCAGCCCCCGACCCTGAAAATGGCTCTTTGGCCAAGCCCTCCCTCAGCCTCTGTGGAAGGGGACAGCAGAAAGTGCTTTCCTTTTTTTTTGGGGGGGAGGGTACTGGAGATAGAACCCAGGGGGCATTCTACCTCCAAGCTATACTCCCAGCCCTTTTTATTTTTGTTTATTTTTGTTTTAAAACGGGGTCTCACTAGGTTGCTGAGAGTAAAGCTACCTTGCCGAGGCTGTCCTTGAACCTGCGATCCTCCTGTCTTAGCCTCCCAAGTACTGGGATTACAGACATGTGCCACCATGCCGAGCTCCGGGAAGCGCTTTCTCCTAGCAGCTCAGCTCTCAGGGACAGAGGCATGGCCGCTTGGCTTCCTAGTGTCTAGTCTAGAGGAGCCCTCGCCCAGTGGCCACAGCAGAGGGTCCACGCAGCCCGGCGTGGGCGTCCTCCCTTCCTCCCCGGCCCCGGCACAACCTCGCACCAGCAGACTAGGGCCCCTTGGGGTAGTCGGGAGGCCGGCCAGCGACTGCTCGCAAAAGACAAAGCCCGCCTCGTGGGCCAGCCCAAGGCTCTAAGAGGCCCGGAGGACTGGGACTCATCTTCTCCCTGTGGATTTATGGACGCCAAGCCCCACCTGGTTAGTCATCAAAGCCCCAGGTGCTGCTGCCAAGGAAGTCTCTTGAGGTCAGCACTGGGGAGCAGGGAGAGGCCGAGCTGGCTCTGGAGTCGAGGCCGGGTGGCCTCCTTCCCATCCCACCATGGTTCAAGGTCCCCTTCTCAGCCAGCTGCCCCGACCAGCTCACACCCTGCTCTGCTGCAGCTCAAAGTACAAGCTGACAGGCCGTCTTGCCACACCCTCAAATGCAAGGGTCAGCTGCTTCTAGAACCTTCTCTCTCTGGAAAGCACCAAATGCTTGTAGCAACCAAGAGTGCAGATATCTTGTCTCATGACTGTGAGATCGGCCAAACCCGGCAGCCTGGCTGTGGCCACGGGGACCTCAGCCCTTCTCCCACTGTGTCCCTGGCTCCGGGCTCCAGAGCCCTGGCCCAGGACCTGGGGGAGACAGGTGGGGGCGCGGGGCTCACCTCCTCAATGTTCCGAATCCAGTTCCGGATGTTGTCGAAGGACTTCTCGTTGGTGATGTCGTAGACCAGCATGATGCCCTGGGCAGGGAGGAGACAGAACAGGGGTCCTGGCAAGCTGCAGCTCTCTCGGGGTAAAGTGCAGCGGGTGGGGGACATGTGTCTTTGGGGTGGTGGCAGCTCCCTGCCAGCGTGGCATGCGGCGGCCTCAGCTGCCGCCCTCCCCGCCTCCCTGGTGCCTCGAAGCCAGCCCCACCGGCCCTGTGGCCGTCCTTCCACCGACTCTCATGCCAGCCGCCCTCCGGTCCCCCAGGCTCCAGTCCTACCCTGGCCCTGAGGTGACCCTTCTTTTCTTTTGGTGCTGGGGATTGAACCTAGGGGTGCTCTGCCTCTGCGCTCCACCCCCAGCTCCGAGTCCCCAGCCGGCACTTGCGAGGTCTCCAGCTCAGGGGGCTGTGGCTTTCCATCTCCTCCTGGGTCCGGGCCAGCCCACACAGAAGTCAACAGCCGTGTGTGGTGATTTGAATTTCAATCCATGAAATCGAAAACCCAGCCCCTCTGTCAAACCAGTGCATTTCAGCCGCGCAGAGAACTCGCCACCATCGGCGCCATCGCCGCCATCAGTGTGGTCCTGACCCCGGGTAGAGGGCTCAATGGAAGGGGCTGGATGGCTATTTCAGGCCAGAGAGGGACAGGACAGACCTGCGCCCACACAGGTCTCTCCAGGCAGTTCCTCAGGTCCCCAGCACCCGCAGGCCCCAGCCCGACCCCTCTACCAGAGCATGGGAAGGAGAGCGGAAAGGAAGTGAATTCGTGTTAGTGAGGAGCGCTACGGCTGCATCCACGATCAGGTTTCCATCTTGCTGCAGACTCCGTGTGCTGCGCGCTATGTGCCTAACACCTCGGATCACACCGCCCACTGCGGCCTCCCCAAGTTCCTCCAGTGTGCCCACGAGTTCCCAGGCACTGGGCATGCGCAGGACTGAGCCCCGCACTGCCCTCAAGTAGTGTACGGTCCAGTGATGGAAATGGGTGCCTATTCATCAGGAAAGGGGGGCAGAGCGGGAATTGGGAATGGGAAGAGATGGCCCTTCATCCTCAGAGCAACCTGGATAACTCCTGTTCTCCTTTTTTTTTTTTTTTGGTACTGGGGATTGAATTCAGGGGCATTCTACCTCCAAACAACATGCCCAACCCTTTTTATTTTTTACTTTGAAACAGGGTCAGGCTAGGTTGCTGAGAGTCTCGCTAAGTCGCTAAGGCTGGCCTTGAATCTGCGATCCTCCTGTCTCAGCCTCCCAAACACTGGGATTACAGTTGTGCACTTCTGTGCTCGGCTCTTCGTTCCTTTTCAAAAAATTGTTTTTGCAGTATTGGGGACCCAGAGATACTCTACCACTAAACTATACCTCCAGCCCTTTTTATTTTGAGACAGAGTCTCACTAAGTTGCTCAGGCAACCTGTGAGCCTGTGATCCTCCTGCCTCGGCCTCCCGAGTCGCTGGGATGACCACTGTGCTGTTTTCTAAGTGAGGAGACTGAGCTCAGATGGTGACCAGGAGCCCCGCTTCCTGTTCCCTCTGGACCCCGATGCCCTGCTCGGGCAGCACTCTGCCTCCGCCCCGTGTAGCTCAGGCCCGCCCGGGGAAGGTGCGGGGTAAATACTGTTCCTGTCACGTCACCCCGCTGCAGGCCTGGGCGAGGACGTAACGGCCTACAGCCCCAAACAAGTCAGCTCCTGGAAGACCTTCAACTTGTCGGCAGCAAATTCCGCAGAGACTGATGCAGAGACTGACGGGGGCCACGTGACCCCGTCCCCAGTGTTGGAGCACGTGGCTCCAATTTCACTGACCTCACCTGGAAGAGCGAGCTTCCCGTCTTCCTTCCTCCCCAGACAGTGATGATTCCACCTTAGATAAGCCCCGCACTGTCCCCAAAGCCAGAAGGGGACATATGTGCCCAGGGAAGGGGAGTGGCAGGGCACACGACCTCTTCCTACAAACCGGGGACCCCGGACGCCCAAGGGGCCGAGCAGGCTCCAGAAGCGATCTGGGCTTTGGCATCCAGATCGCTTCTCATTATGACTTTCAGAGATAGACAAATAAGCCATCCATACCATTGCGCCCCTGTAGTAGGCAGTTGTGATGGTCCGAAACCGTTCCTGACCGGCCGTGTCCCTAAAGAGGAGGATTGGGCATATTAGTGATGGCAAAGGTGATCGTCATTTGTCCCCAACACTGGCTTTTTCCCAGCTCCATGGCTGATTCACCCTCCCGAGGAGGCGGTGTGCGGGCTTTCCTGTGACCACAGACCGGGGAACTCTGGCTGGCAAGGGTGAGGATCTTGGCGTCTCCCGCCTGGGGACGTGGCAGGCCTCGCCTGCATCTCTAGCCCACGTCCTCTCTCTTCTGTGCCTCCACCTCCAGGGAACTCTCACTGGAGTTTCCAAGTCACGGAGGAGTCCAGGATGAACGCTACGGATTGTGGAAATCCAGGGCCACCCACAGGGAAAAGCCTGGTGGCACATGGCACGTGGCACGAGGTGGCAGCCTGGCTGCTGGGATGAACTAGGGCTCAGGGAGCACCTCCCAACTCGCCAACTTGGTTTGGGTGACGGGGAAAGTCCTCCCGCACCTATACGATGGGGAAAGCGGTACCTACGGGGAGGGCACGCCAGGGTGTGACACCGCCACACCCAGCCTGCCTCCTGGCGAGGGACATACTTGCTGTTTTTTCGTTTGTTTTGGTGGGGGGAGCTGGGATTGAACCCAGGGCATTCTATCTCGGAGCTACACCCCCCGCCCGTTTTATTTTTTGTTTTGAAACAGGGTCTTAGTAGGTTGCTGAGAGTCTATGTTGCTGAGGCTGACCTTGAACCTGTGATGCTATCTCAGCTTCCCAAGTACTGGGATCACAGGCGTGCGCCACCACACCTGGCCCCAGTTTATTTATTTATATTTATTTATTTGTGGTACTAGGGATTGAAACCAGGAGCATTCTACCTCTAAGATCCACCCTCAGCTCTTTTTATTCATTTATTTTTTGTGTGTGTGGCACTGAGGATTGAACCTAGGGGCATTCTCCAAACTACACCCCCAGCCCTATTTTAATTTTGAAACAGGGTCATGCTAGGTTACTGAGAGTCTCACTAAGTTACTGAGGCTAGTCTTGAACCTGTGATCTTCCTATCTCAGCCTCCCAAGTACTGGAAGTACAAGGCACCATACCACCATGCCCGGCTCTGGCTTACTTTTTATTTTTTTTAATTTTTTTTTTTTGATACTGGGATTGAACCCAGGGGCATTCTACCTCTGAGCCACATCCCAGCCCTATTTTATTTTGAAAAAGGGTCTCGCTAAGTTGCTGAGGTGGGCCTCAAACCTGCAGTCCTCCTGTCTCAGCCTCCCAAGTACTGGGATTGCAGGCGTGCACCACTGTGCCCAGCCGGTGTTTGGTGTAAAGGCCGCCTAAGTGATGAACGGCAGGGCCAGGACAACTGAACAGCAGCCTGGGACACGCTGCTCCTGCGGGGCCCCACGTGTCTGGACTACAGAAACGCCTCGCTCAGTGCTCAGTTAACTTTCTACCTTTGTGTGTGTGTGTGGTGCTGGGGATGGAAACCAGGGCCTCGCGCATGACATCAAGTGCTCCGCCACTGAGCCGCACCCAAGCCCTAAAACTACCATTCTCCTAGGTTGCCTTGCTGACGCCACGGCAGGCGGCATGAGTGGTCATGACAGCCGTTTCATTCTTAGCCATGGTCCTGTCTTCTCAGAAGACTTTTACGCCACTCGCCCCAGGAGATTGCTAAGAGTAGAGGCGGGAGAGGAGGAAGGGGAAGTGTGACACTTGCTGGCTGCACAGTGTCACTTTGGACTTGGGCACAAAGGCTTCCACCTGTCGGACCTTCCACAGCTCATGACTTGAGGTGGCTGGCGGCTGACTGACCCCTGAGCTCTGCAGGGCTGATAAGGAGCTAAACCTCATCCTGATGTGGGGCTGAGGGCGGACTGAAGGATGCCCGTCGGCTGGAGGGGAGGCCCCCAGAGGCCCCTCCGGAGGCCGGTGAGCCGGCGTTCTACCTCTGAGCTACACCCCCCGCACTTGGCTTGGCCTGGGGCTGCAGGAGGACGCCACGGTGCAGGGAGGGCAGTGCTGCAGCCACCTCGTGGCCCTCGATCCCACCTGCACGAATCTGCCTGACGCGGGGGCTGGTGTGCGCCGCTGCGTGCCCTCGCTCTGCCGCTCAGTGCTGCTGATTCTGTGCATGTACGTGGAGTGCTGCTGGTGATGGGGACTTGAAGACCCACAACTTAGCGGGGCGTGGTGGCACAGGCTTGTAATCCCAGTACTTGGGAGGCTGAGACCAGAGGATCGCAGGTTCGAAGCCAGCCTCAGCAACTTAGTGAGGTTCTCAGCAACTTAGCGAGATCCTGTTTCCAAATAAAAAAATAAATAGGACTGGGGGTGTAGCTTGGAGGTAGAAGGCCGATGGGTTCCATCCCCAGTACTACCAAAAAAAAAAAAAAAAAGACCCACAACTTCCCTAATTTCATGAGGTGTATTTTTTTTTTTTTTTGGTGGTATTGGGAATTGAACCCAGGGGTACTCTACCTCTGAGCTACATCCCTTTTATTTTTATTTTGAAACAGGGTCTTGCTAAGTCTCTGAGGGTCTTGCTAAATTGCTGAGGCTGGCCTCAGACCTGCAATCCTGCCTCAGCCTCCCAAGTACTGGGATTACAGGCATGTGTGTGTGCTACCACACCCAGCTACAACTTCCCTAATTTCATGTGGCATGCGAAGTCACCCTCAGGGCTGAGGAATGCACTGGGCCTGGCCTCAGCTTAATTTTGGTTTGAGGGTTTCAGGTCTGTGATGCCAGGAAGTGAGGCCCAGGTTTCCCCAGGATAGAAAAGAGGAAGTAAGATGAGATCTTTATACTTTTTTCTTTTTGTGGTGCTGGGGGTGGAACGCAGGGGCATTCTACCTCCGAGCTACAGCCCAGCCCTGTTTTATTTTTATTTTGAAACAGGGTCTCACTAGGTTGATGAGAGTCTCACTGAGGCTGTCCTCAAACCTGTGATTCTCCTGTGTCAGCCTCCCAAGTACTGGGATTATAAGCATTCACCACCACTCCCAGTGTATTATTTTTCTTTGGAAATAGGGTCTTGCTAAGTTGCTGAAATCACAGGCATGCGTCACCATGCCCCGCTTAGACCTTTCCTTTTTTTGGGGGGCGGGTACTGGGGATTGAGCCCAGGGGCATTCTATCTCTGAGCTACACCCCCAGTCCTATTTTTTATTCTTTATTTTGAAACAGGGTCTCACTAAGTTGCGGAGGGCCTCACTAAGTAGCTGAGACTGGCTGTGAACCCGGATCCTCCGATCTCAGCCTTCCAAGTACTGGGATTACAAGCGTGCGTCACCACGCGCCCGGCTTCCGCTTAGACCTTTCTAATTTGTGTGTGTGTGTGTGTGTGTGTTACTAGGGACTGAATCCAGGGCATTCTACCTTGAGCTCTAAACTACACCTACCTGTAGTCCAATTTTATTTTATTTTGGTACTGGGCATTGAACCCAGAGGCATTCTACCTCTGGGCTACACTCCCACCCCTAGTTTTTTTATTTTCAAACAGGGTAATCCTGTGATCCTCCTGTCTTAGCCTCTCAAGTACTGAGATTACAGGTGTTATTTTTTATTTCAAGAGAGGGTCTCACTAAGGTGCTGAGGGCCTCATTAAGTTGCTGAGGCTGGCTGTGAACCTGTGATCCTCCTGTCTCAGCCTCCCAAGAACTGGAATTATAGGCATGTGCCACCACGCCAGCTGCCTTTATACTTTTGAGTGAGCTGATAGTCTCAAAAGGAAACTCCTGGTCAGGTGTCTTGCTGTCTCTCTGTAAGGTCAGCAGAGCGAGCTGAGCCAGAGCTGTATTAGAATGCTGAGCCACCTGGGACAGGGAGCTGTGTCCCACAGGTGTGGACACAGACACCAGGCCCCAGCAGCCAGCGGGACATGGCTCCCCAGGCTGCATGGAACTCCAGGGGCTTCCAAAGTAAGTCTGTGCCAGGGCTGGGTACCAAGAGACAGAGGCTGTGGTTGTGGGGGGGGCATAGTGTGGCACCAGGGCTCTGGCAGAAGCTCTGGCCAAGTGGAGGGCGACGGAGCAGCGGCTCTTACCATATCTGTAGTTTGATTCTTTTGCCATCGAGTTCTATGGTCCTAATTTTGAAGTCGATTCCTGAAAGGAAAAGGAACATATCACTGTCAGTCCATTTGCTGAGCTGCATCTGAGGCGGCGTGGCCGCAAGTACAGCCCGAGGCTGATGGAGCGCCTGCCTGGCACCTGCAGCAGCTCAGAACCCCCGCCCTGCAAGTCAGGCGCATCTGCACATCCTTCCCTCTCGCAGAAGAAAAACCGAGGCTTTTCATTTCTTTTCTTTTCTTTCTTCTTTTTATGGGGCACTGGGAATTGAACCTAGGGTATTCTACCTCTGAGTACACCCCTAGCCCCCCCCCCCTTTTAGCAGTACTGGGGATTGAACCCAGGGGCATTCTACCTCTGAGCTACACCCCCAGCCCTATTTTTATTCTTTATTTTTGAAACAGGGTCTCAATAAGTTGCAGAGGGCCTCACTAAGTTGCTGAGGCTGGCTGCAAATCTGCGATCCTCTGGTCTCAGTCTCCCAAGTACTGGGATTACAACCACCATGCCCGGCATAGTCCCTTATTTTTTATTTTGAAATGGGGTCTTGCTAAGTTGCTGAGACTGACCTCCAACCCACAATCCTCTTGTCTCAGCCTCCTAAGTGCTGGGATTACAGGCGTGCGTCATCACACCCAGCTAAATTGTACATTTTAAATAGGTGAATCATAGCCGGGCGTGGTGGTGCACGCTTGTAATCCCAGTACTTGGGAGGCTGAGACAGGAGGATCGCAGGTTCACGGCCAGCCTCAGGTACTTAGTGAGGCCCTCTGCAACTTAGTGAGACCCTGTTTCAAAATAAAGAATGAGAAATAGGGCCGGGGGTGTAGCTCAGAGGTAGAATGCCCCTGGGTTCAATCCCCAGTACCGAAAATAATAAATAAATAAGCGGGGCGTGGTGGCGCACGCTTGTAATCCCAGTACTTTGGGAGGCGGAGACTGGAGGATCGGGGTTCGTGGCCAGCCTCAGCGCGCTCTCTCTCTCTCTCTCTGTCTCTACCTAGTGAGGCCCTCTGCAACTTCGTGAGACCCGGTTTCAAAATAAAGTATAAAAAAATAGGGCCGGGGGTGTAGCGCGGAGGTATAACGCCCCTGGGTTCAATCCCCGGTACCGCAAAAAAAAAAAAAAAAAAAAAAGGTGAATCATATGCTGGGATTTATATCTCAATAAAGTTGCTTAAATTATATCAAACCACGTACCTGCATGTTCTAGTGGCTTCCTACCCCTCTCCTTCCCCTGAAGTAAAGTGAAAAGCTGCCCCTGAGCTCCAAGGTCCTGCCTAACCTGGTCATCTCTTGGCACCCACCAATCATGACTGCCTCTCCCCGACAACACTGCCTGAGTGGCTCTTTCCAGAATGTTCCAAGCATGTGCCTCTTGCCGGACTTTGACAACTGCTCTTCCCTGCCCTGAAATGTTCTTTTCCTCCACAGCCACCGGGCTCCCCTCCCTGAGCTCAGGCCCATGTTCAGGAGGCCTCCTCAGGCAGCCTTCCCGGCCATCCTGGCCTACTCTCCTCTTACCCGCCCTTTCTTCTTCATGTGTGGATACTGACATTGCATACATCGTCCCTCAGTATCGGAGGAGGACTGGTCCACGACCCCCTGAAGTCATCCAAATCTGCGGATGCTTAGCAGGGCGTGGTGGCGCATGCCTGTTCTCCCAGTACTTGGGAGGCTGAGACAGGAGGATCACAGTATCAGGAAAGCCTGAGCAAGTAGTGAGACTCTCATCAACCTAGCGAGACTCTGTTTCAAAATAAAATAACTAGCCGGGCGTGGTGGTGCACGCTTGTAATCCCAGTACTTTGGGAGGCGGAGACTGGAGGATCCGGGTTCACGGCCAGCCTCTGCTCTTGCTCTCTCTCCCTGTCTGTCTGTCTGTCTCTCTCCTTAGTGAGGCCCTCCGCAACTTCCTGAGACCCGGTTTCAAAATAAAGCATAAAAAATAGGGCCGGGGGCGTAGCGCGGAGGTAGAACGCCCCTGGGTTCAATCCCCGGTACCACTAAACAAAAAATAAATAAAAAAATAAAATAAAATAAAATAAAATAAAATAAAATAAAATAACAAAACAGGGCTGGGGGTATAGCTCGGAGGCAGAGTGCCCCTGAATTCAATCCCCAGCAACACACACACACACACACACACACACACTCTGCGGATACTCAAGGCCCTTGAGTAAAATATGGTATTTGTACCTATGTGCATCTTCCTGGAGACTTCAAAGATCTCTAGATGGCTTAGGATACTTGATACAATGTATATGCTCTATAAATACTTATTACACTGTATCACTTAAGGGAATTCAACTCTCTGATGACTTAGGGTACCTGATACAATGTACATGCTATTTAAATAGTTGTTACAAACTGGCAGCACATGCCTGTCATCTCAGTACTTAGGAGGCTGACACAGGACCATCTCAGGCTTGAGGCCAGCCTCAGCAACTTAGCAAGGCCCTCAGCAATTTAGTGAGATCCTGTTTCAAAATAAAGAATAAAAAATAGGGCTGGGGGTGTAGCTCAGAGGTAGAATGCCCCTGGGTTCAATCCCCAGTACCATAAATAAATAAATAAATAAATAAATAAATAAATAAATGTAAAGAATAAAATAAAATAGGGCTGGGGGTAGCTCAGAGATAAAACACCCCTGGGTTCCCTTCCCAGTACCACAAAAAGTAAATAAATAAATATGCTGTATTGTTCAGGGAAGAATGACAAGAAAACAAAGTCTATACATGTTCAGTAAAGATATAACATTTTTTTCTTTGTGGTACTAGGGATTGAACTCAGGGGCATTCTACCTCTGAGCTGCAACCCAATTTTTATTTATTTATTTATTTTTGGTACTGGGGATTGAACCCAGGCACATTCTACCTCCAAGCTACACCACCAGCCCTATTTTTTATTCTTTATTTTGAAACAGGGTCTCACTAAGTTGTAGAGGGCCTCACTAAGTAGCTGAGGCTGGCCACGAACCTGCAATCCTCCTATCTCAGCCTCCCAAGTACTGGGATTACAAGACAGGGCCACCACGCCCGGCTGACTCTTGCTATTTTGAAACAGGGTATCACTAGGTTGCTGTGAGTCTTGCTAAACTGCTGAGGCTGGCCTTGTCCCTTCATCCTCCTGTCTTAGTCTCCCACATACTAGGATTATAGGTGTGTGCCACCGCACACACGTTATATCTGAGCTGGGTGCTCAGATATAACTTTTGCGGGGTACTAGGGATTGAACCCAGAGGCATTCTACTTCCAAGCTACACCCCAGCCCTTTTTTTAATTTTTATTTTTGAAACAGGGTTTCACTAAATTGCTAAGGCTGGCCTCAAACCTGCAATTCTCCTGTTTCAGTCTCCCAAGTACTGGGATGACAGGTGTGCCTCCACCACGCCTAGCTCAGATATAACATTAACATTTTTTTTTAAGTCGGGTGTGGTGGTGCACGCCTGTAACACCAGTACTTGGGAGGCTGAGGCAGGAGGATTACAGGTTCAAGGCCAGTTCAGAAACTTAGCAGACTCTCAGCAACATAGTGAGACCCTGTTTCAAAATATAAAATAAAAAGGCTGGAGGTGTAGCCAGGCGTGGTGGCGCACGCTTGTAATCCCAGTACTTTGGGAGGTGGAGACCGGAGGATCCGGGTTCGCGGCCAGCCTCAGCTCTCGCTCTCTCTCTCTCTCTCTCTCTCTCTCTACCTAGTGAGGCCCTCCGCAACTTCGTGAGACCCGGTTTCAAAATAAAGTATAAAAAATAGGGCCGGGGCGTAGTGTGGAGGTAGAACGCCCCTGCGTTCAATCCCCGATACCGCAAAAAAAAAAAAAAAAAAA
>PVJS01031280.1:0-14888 GCA_004027185.1 Glis glis | reverse complement strand
CAAGCATGCGCCACCACGCCCGGCTGTATCTTTACTCTCTACAGCATTTTCTTAAATGCCATTGGTTACTAGCTAGAGAAACCGAATAACAACAGTTTTGGAATCAGATTTAGCATTCAAGTTGTTGGTAAGCATTTTGAGATGTGATGGAAGTAGCCTTTAGTCCTTGTCTGGGTGCAAGGAGGAAAAAGGGACTTCTTTCCCAATCTCATGCTTAAATTAGTCCAGTACAGTCCACTGTATTTCTTTTCTCTCATATCAGAGAACTGATCACTTGCTTACCTGCTTTTGTCTGGTGGAGTAATCTTTTCAACAAGTTTAATCAATGGAAAGCCTATGCTTCTAGAATTATAGAAGTTTTTATAACTTGAATGGGCCTTGGTAATTACTGAATATGAGTGGAATGAACTAAGGCCAAAGAGGCTGAATGTGATTGATTGATTCTACCCTTCCTTTATCAAATACTTTATTTTCCCAATCTGAGTAAGGCCTTTTGAAGATGGCCTTCAAGAAGAAATATAGAACAATAAATCATGAATGTGGTCAATGACTGTTTACTAACTTACTGGATTTTAATAAGAGGGCATGGGTTCAAGCACTGCTTTTCTTATCACTGCCATTTGTTGGACATTTCCCTTGATTAAAAAAAAAAGAAAGTGTCTTATGTGTCTGTGATTCTTCACATCAGTGTAGCTCCCCAAGTCAAATTAGTTGTCTAATTGGAATTGGGAGAGACAGATGTGTTCTAAACGGTCCAAAAATATATTATGGCACACATAAATTTTTCTTCTTCCTGGATTCCACCTTTTCTGTTTATAATTGGAAACTGCCAGAGGTCACATCAAGAAGATTTTACAATTCTCTCCTGATCCGTTCACAGCATAGCTCCAATCCATAATAACCACTGTGAGTGTTGTTTTCCGTTCCCAAGTTCGGCCAGAACACCGTTTCTTTATTATCTTGAAGAAATGAAGCATAAAACGTGTTTTGTGTCAGGGGGTCCTCTGTTTCCTGTTATTTCCCTTCAAAGAAAGTTTCTCTCTTCCTCTCTCAATTTACTCCATTTACCTGTGCTATAAAACTTATTCCTTCCCACTTTCTATGATAATTTAATCCCACAGGCCCTCTCCTTAGCTTCTTCAATTAACCTCTCCATATTGGCTCTTATGTTTCCATCTTCAAAAATGCTCAGGTTACTTCTATTTTAAATAAACTTCTACCAATTGTGCTAAGTTAATTTAGCAATAACCTCTTTCTAGTAATTCTAAATGGCATTTTCTAGCCTATCTTGACCTATTCCTTTATTGAGTTCGTTTCTGTCTTGATTTCTGAAATGATGACTGATCTTAAATTCTTTTCCTACTTTTCTTTCTTTGATTGACTTTTGTCTTACACTCTTCAACTGTGTTTCTCAGGACTCTGCCCTTAGTTCTTTATTCATTAATACTTCTTTTGAGTCTTTCAGTGATCTAAATCACTATCTTGAATTATCCCTTCTACATGTATAATTCCCATGTTATTCCTACAAGGTCACCCTCTAAGTTTGTGAATTGCTCATGCTGGGACTCTACCCAAGTCCTTCTTGTGAGTCACCTCTCTGGGGCAGCTTCCTACAATTGGCTCATTCCTTCCATGATGACCTCAGGATCCTCCACTAGATTCTCTGTTTTCTGGTTAAGAGAGAGAGAGAGAGAGAGAGAGAGAGAGAGAGAATAGAAGATTGCGCAGTTTTGTGTTTCTTCTTGTTTTCACTTTTGCTATTTACATTCAGCCTGCAAGTTACACCTGTCACTCTTCACCATAATTCAATGATATGCTTACATTTAACTCGAAGGGAGACTGAAGTGTGGGATCAAAATATACCAGGGAGGAAAGGAAATGGGTTCTAGTGAATATATGGCCATCTCTGCTGTGACTCCCAACTCCTGTCACCAGTCTGACTTATACATAAGCAAGTCCTTCCCTCACTAATGCTGCGGGATATGTAGGCATAGCTTTCCCATATTCTTATCTATCCAACTCAACATGTTTAAAATTGAATTAATTATAGATTTATCTGCTTTCTAAAAATACGGGCTTCATTGTAGAGATGAGGGAAATGAGCATCAGAGGAATTCAATGAAGTGCTGAAGACCATCCAGACAGGGTCAGGTACTGGGCCAGAAATCAAATCTTGTCATTCCCACTTCCAGTCTGTGTTGAGCACTGCACAGGAGCACACTGACCCACGCTTCTCTTTCCCTGCCTCACACCCTTCCTCTCTCACACAAGCTGTCCCCCACTTTCTCCCTCCTCCTCATTCTTTTCTCTAGTTATAGTCTCTTTCTATTATGTCTTTATTTTTCTCTCTTTTCCAAAAATGAACTCTTGCCCTCAAAAATCTTGCTTTATCCTACTGATTTCGTTAATTTTCTAGTATTTCAAGCTAAAGGTGCATAGTAATGTTTACGTCTTTCTTCCCTTTCACCCCTGAGGACAACCACCATCCTTTCATTTTAAATTTCATTTCCTTTTTATTTTTCTTATTTCATTACTCCTCACTGTTCTACAACTTTGCTATTTCAATATTTTTTAACCAGATATCTAACTTTAACTCTCTCAGTTTTATCATGCTCTTTACTGACATATTCTTCTTCAAAACGTGTACCTAAAATGGATACTTACTGTCTAAAAAAGTATACAATTTCTAGGGTTTCCAAAAGGAGATTCTATGCTGTCCCTATAAACTTATTTCCTGATACTTTCCAATATGAATGAAAGGAACTTTTGTTTTTGCCAATAAGATAGATGTACAATCCAAGGCATCCATTTATTCAATATACAACTCAAAGCACTTTGTGTGTATATAATCTGTATCTCCTACATTAAAACTGACAAATGTTCCTCCGGGCGTGGTGGCGCACGCTTGTAATCCCAGTACTTTGGGAGGTGGAGACTGGAGGATCCGAGTTCGCGGCCAGCCTCAGCTCTCTCACTCTCTCTCTCTCCTTGTGTGTGTGTCTCTCTCTCTGTCTCTCTGTCTCTCTGTCTCTCTCACTCTCTCTCTACTTAGTGAGGCCCTCTGCAAGTTTGTGAGACCTGGTTTCAAAAATAAAGTATAAAAAATAGGGCCGGGGGCATAGCGCGGAGGTAGAACGCCTCTGCGTTCAATCCCCGGTACTGCAAAAAAAAAAAAAAAAAAAAAACGACAAATGTTAAAGACAATGACCACTCCTGTAAAAAGAGATAGGTACAAAGTAGATGTGGCATAAAGGAAATCCTCAAAACAAAATTGCCTAGAGAAATTAAGAAACTCATGTTTGATATGACTCATGTAGGACCCCCTCAAAATGTGGAGAGTTCATAAGCTCAAGTTAAAGAAGCAGCTATATGAAAAACATATTCTTTGTTCAAGGAATCATTAATAGTTCCATACAATCAAATATCAGGCTCAAGGAGGAAAGTAAAGTTAAATGAGGTTGGAGAGAGATGTGGAAGTCAGATCATAAGAACATAGTATGACATATATCAAAATTTTACTCTTGAACCTAAGGACATTGATGAAGCAATGACTTCTTTAGGGAATTGAATCATAGGATCTAACTTGAGGTTAGAAAACTAAAGCTGGTAGTGATTAGGAAGTTGAACTGGACAGGTTTATAGTGGAAGAAGGGAAACAAAATAGGAAACTAGTGAAAGTGGGCCAGAGAAAAGATCCAACAGGCCTGTGCTAGGGAATAGAGATGCACCAAAGTCAACAGGGCCTAATGACTGACATCACATAGAGCTATCTGAGGGAGAGAGAAGAATCTAAAGTAACCTCACATTTCTAGCTTGGAGGATGGTCCAATGTCTTAATTTGGAGTAAATGAAGAAAGACAATTTTGAGGCAAAGATAATGAGGGAAATTTTGGACATATTGAGTGGGGAAGTCAAAATAATACACATGGTAATTCGAGTATTGGGAGAAAAAAAATTTACCTAACATGAACAAACAAAAAGCAAATATTACCTAGATATAAAAAGAATTTGTGAAACACTCAAACAAATGGTGACCACTTATTTGTAAATCGGTCAGTGAGTTACAAAAGAATTGGATGAGTTTCAAAATTCACAAAATGCAGGGAGATTAGTTAAAATGAGAAATTCAGAGTGTGGGCTACATTTAACAATTAAAAACACCATTGGCCTATGTGGTTGGAATTTCCATTAAATGATGAGTACAAAATCCCTACTGAAAAGCACTGAAGAGAGAGTGAGAGGTGCAAATGTGCAGACAGCATGGATTTTCCTTCCAAGGAGTTTGCAGTAAGGAGGAAGAAGGAGAGATGCTGTCCCAACTACCAGGTGAGTGATTCCTTCTCCACCTTCTCCTGCCCACAAAAGTCTTGGCCTCCCTTCTCAGAACTCATATCACAGTCAGAGTCTGCCATTTCTTCCCTACACCAATTTGTCATGTGAGGCAGCCACAAAGTACTCAATTGTTAAAGATCAGCCCCTGTGTACACTGCTCCTTGAAATTTAATACTCCACTGTGACCTAAATATTTCAAGGGATTTATGTCTCCCCAGTTCAATGAGATTGTCTCTTCAACATGAAAACTGTGATTTCGCTCACTCCTTCTTTCATGAAACTGGTATTTATTATTTAGTATGTGCCAGACATTACTGCAGGTGTGGGCCCTATAGAACTGAGCGAGACTGGCATAAATCTTACCTTCGAGAGCTTGCTTTTTAGTCGGAGAGATGGAGAAAACAAAGAACAAACAAGTAACATGGATGTGATGTTTGCCTGGTGGGAGGGGGACTTGACGACGATGGGCAAATCACATTACCTCTCTGGTTTTTCTCACCTGTAAAATGGGATTCATGATATTGCTGAGTTCAAAGTGTTGTTGTAATAATTAAATAAGTTAGTATTTATTGAGTGCTTTGAACAGTTCCTGGCTCATAGAAAGTCCTAAGTCCTTGTTAAATAAATGAATGTTAAAGGGCAAAATGAAGCTGGGAGAAGGAGAAATAGGAGGTTTTAAAACTTGAACTCAGGTTGCCAGGAAACACCTCACTAAGAAAGTGACATTTGAGCAGAGAGCTGAAGGAAGTCAGACAGTAAATTAGTATTTTGAGTCTTGGGGAAGAACATTTTAGACAGAAGAAAGTGTAAGTAGAAAAGCATTAAAATAAGAATTTTCCCAGTGCATTTGAGGAAGTCCGCCGAGGCCAGGGTTAAGGCACAGTGAGGGTGAGGGTCAGATTAGACAGCCAGAGGGGGGAGCAGAGGGATAGAGCAAATGGTCATTAAGGGTCTGGAGCCCAGGGGCTTGGGAAATTTTTTAAATTGTTGATTACATGGATACTCTCTGGCTACTAAGTATGGTAGATAGCTTGAAATGAGGCGGGAAACCATTTATGAGGCCATTGTAATACATCAGATAAAAAAAAATTGGGGTTATAATCCAGAAAGAGAGTGGCAGTGTGGTTAAGAAAAAAGTCAGATTTGAGATACACATTGAAAGTAACGTCAATGGGTTTTGATGTCAGATGAGGTGTGGGGTGTGAGAAAAAGAAATGGGTCAAGGGTTATTCAACAGCTTTAGTCTAAGCAACTAGAAAAAAGAGAATTACAATTAGCTGAGATGAGAATTATTACAGGAAGAATAGGTTGAGGAAGGAAATCAGGAATGTGGTTTTGGATATATTAAGTGTGAGATGCCAACTGCCCATCGAAGTTGAGATGTAAAGTACACAGTTGAGTCTAACCTTTAAGCGATATTCAATCTGCAAAGAGATGCTTGGGGATTATCAGTGATAGATAGCAATTAGAACCACAGGAGTGCATGAAATAAGCTAAGAAGTGTGCATAGTTTAGTGAGAGAAAAAGAAAGAAAGGGAAAGAAAGTATACACGGACTGGGGCCTGGAGTGCTCAAAGGTCTACAGAAACCAGGGATCAGCAAAGGAGACTGAGAAGCAGCAGCCAGTGATTCTGAATTAAAACCAGAAGAATCCAAATGAAAAAAACATGTCAGGGAAGACAGAGTGGTCAACTTCCTCCAATGATGATGATAGGGCAGCTAAGAAGAGAACTAAGAATTGTGAGTTAGATTTAGTAAGAAGAAAATTACTAAAGAAAATTTAGATCAGTGAAGTTGAAAAGATGAGTTTCGATAGAGTTGTGGGGGATAATTGTAGAATGAAGACACAATGAGAAACCGGGATTAGAGAGAATGATTATAATTTTTTAAAGAAGCTTTTTTATAAAGGTAAGGAAAGAAATGGGGTGGTACATAGACTATTAAGTAAATAGAAGTTAAAGTTTTAATGGGAATTTTTCTATATTAATGGGAAAGATCTAGTAGAGAAAAAAATGATAAAGCCAACTTCCAGTTGGATTCTGAAGCCCATTATTTTCCTTCAAATTATACTTTTCATGCTGCTCCTATTAGTTAGCACAGTCCAAATATCAAAAATAGAATGAAATCGCCAGGCATGGTGGTGCATACCTGTAATTCCAGTATTTGGGAGGCTGAGACAGGAGAATCGCTGGGTCTAGGCCAGCTTCAGCAACTTAGGGAGAACTTCAGCAACTTGGCAAGACCTCATTTCAAAATAAAAAATAAAAAGGGTTGGGGGTGTAGCTTGGAGGTAGAATGCCTCTGTGTTTAACCCCCAGCACCAAAAATATATGATAAAATCTTGTCATTTCAACAACATGTATGGAACTGGAGATCATTATGTTACGTGAAGTAAGCCAGGCACAAAGAGATAAGTACCACATGATTTCTCAATGATATGCAGAATCTAAATAAGTTGAACTTATAGCTGTTGAGAATATATCTCATAGATCTGAGAATAAAATGAGGCTGTCGAGGAAGCAGAGGTGGAAGAAATGGGGACAGGTTGATTAATGGTTGCTACCTTAGGTCAGAGTAAGAAGTTCTGGTGTGTTATAGCACAGTAGGGTGATTATGCATAATAATAATGTATTGTACATTTCAAAAAGCTAGAAGAAAGGATTCTGAATGTTTTCTCCATAAAGGTAAGAGAAATGTTTGTGGAGATAGATATATTTAACTTAATTTAAGCATTGCACAATGTATGTGTATATCAAAACATTTATTTTTATGTATCAGTTAAAATAAATTTAAAGTTATAATGAAAAAATTACTAAAAGCTATGTCGGACACAGATTGGAGAAGAGACTCGATACAATTAAACGGAAACTGACAATCAGCTAGAAAAGAAATGATAAAGATCTCAACAAGAACAGCATGGTCAGAAAAAAGAGAAGGGGCGAGCTTTGTAAAATTCTAGGGACACATCTGTTGATGAATTGGACTGAGGGAGCTATGAATGGAGAGTCGTTCTGCCCAACTTCAATACTGCTAGCTGGGGTAATTGGGTGGACAGTGGTGCATAGATTAAAGCAGGGAACTCAGGAAGGTCTGACCCACAGGAAATGGGAAAACAACAAACACGTTGAGTTTGCAATGTCTGTAAAACATCTAGGTGCTCATTGTCCAGTAGGCACTTAGAAATTCAGATCTGCAGCTTCTGAGTGATATTGGAGCTGGAGATATTTATGTAGACGCCATCAGGATGTAGGTGGAAGTTAAAGTTGGAACAGTGGACTAAATCCTCCGAGAGTGTCACGTAAGAAAAAAGAGCATTCTAGGAAAGAACCATGAAAAAGATAAACACTTTGAAGGCTGTTGGGGTTGTACCCAGAATATAGTCTCTTTACCAGCTGTACTTGCCACCTATTTCCTCAATCTTACTAACCAATAAAAACTGACAAGGCTGAGCTCCTGAACTTAAATCTTAAAAAGTACTAGGCCCAGCTCTTTCCTCCTAGCTTACTTCTCCTTTTTTCCCTTTTTTATGATTTGCTTATATTTTCAAAGAGTTTCAGATTCTTTTTTTTTTTCAGTTTCCCTTCTATAATTGCTGGCAAAAATGTCCAAATGGTTGCATATTGGAAAATGTTTCCATCTCTTGTTCATAGACATACTATTCAATTTGGAGATTCCATGATCTTATTCCCTTTGCACCCACTTTGTTCTGCTGGTGAATGCAAGCCCTCCTACCCTCAGAAGTAGGCTTGGGCAAGGTGGACATGGCGGGACTCTCACTCAGCAAGGGGCTCTGTCACATTTCAGCACAGTGAAAGCTCTATGTCACCTCACAAGGTAGCCTTCGGAGGCCCAGTGACATCTGCAGTTTCCTTATTACAAAATTTCTGAATAAATTCATTTTTGTCACAAGGTACATAATCACAAACACTAGGTTGCTTTTTGTTTTGTTTTGGGGGTTTTTGTTTTGTTTTGTTTTTTCCCAGTAAGACATATAAAAACTGCACCCTTAGCGATATGCACTCCTTGTTACAGCCTGACTTGATTTCAGCCAGAGAGTGAAACAAAGAGAAAAAATAACAACCCTGCACAGTATGAATTGGGATACTTCTGTACTTTCATTTGAGCACATTCAGGTGAGAAACCATCCTTATTAATGAATTAAAAAGTTAATTGATCTGTATTATGCTTGAAAGTGGCCAGAGAAAATGAAAATTAAGGTACCCATTCTGTGCCCCACTCATATATTTAAACCCACCTATGTGCTTTTAACTTATACCATCAGCACTTAATGTACAGATAACTCATTTTAAAATTGAAAGAGTTACAGTTATAATTTTTGTAATTTATCCTCACTAATGCTTTATATATTACCTTTAAAGCACTCAGCAAAATGCATCCCTAGGATTTCTGCACCTCACAAACTTTATGGAAATGTCTTGGCCAGTGACTAAAATGCTATCTTCTTGATATGGAACATAATAACTGCCAAATGAGGTAAGCAATAAAATTATTCTAATGTGTATGCATTCTCATTTCAAGAGTTTTTAAATTCCTTACATACTTACCTCTCATTTCAAGAATTTTTTAATTCCTGACATATTTACATATTTTTAAGAATTTCAAAAATATTCTTTAAATCTGAAACTGGATTCTGGGTCCCCGCCAGGCCTCAATCTAAATAATCTTCTATCACTAGCGATGTTTACAATTCCCCCTCCCCCGCCTCAGGTCAGAAACACACTGCACCACTCCACTCGTAACGTAAGTCCTCAGGGCGTCCATTTACCTTTCATTGTACAGAAAATGGCCCATAGATTCTTATTCTCTGTTCTTCCTTCTATAAACAGTTTTTAATCCCTAGTACTACCTTCACTCTCTGATCTTTTATGATTTCATCTTTTAAGGCTTTATGAGAATTTTGTTAAAGATTTCATCAGTCCTACCCTGTAACTTTTTAAAAAATGCTTCCAATACTCCTGCAGGCTATAAAGCAAAATTATTTAGGGGAGGCTGTGCTCCCTTACTCGCGCATGCTTATGCACAGCCACGCTCGATAACTGAAGGCTTCTGCATGTAGCACTGTGATTTTTGCCAACATATCCATGAGGGATGGGGAGAACCCTTGCTGGCTTGATGATTACAGAACACAGACTCTTTGGAGACTCAAGGCTACTTCTACACTGTTTTTCAGGATCCGTGATTTCAATATTAGGTGATCTGAAATTCCTTCCTGCCAGGGCCCTGTCTTCCTTTCCAGAAGCTTCTGTTTCCCCACCCACACCAAACGACCTTCATCAACAGCTGTACATCTTTCAGTTCTTGTGTCGGATGTTGTGGGCCTCCACCACGTTCCTCCCACTCTTCCTGCAGTTGTCCAGTGAATGTGGATGGGAACATACTTCTTTTAGTCACTCAAAAGAGCTCAAATGACAAATGAATTTTTCTACCCCTGCTGCTCTCTCAACTTTGGGAAGTATCAAGTGAACCATTAGCCATTTCAGATATTCAACTTGGGTGACCATGCTGGGAACACTTGCAACTTAATGCCTTTTTAAATATGTGGTTATGGGCTGTATTGTATCCCAGTTCTATTACATTTTCTGCCATATTTTCATTTTATTGCACTATTAATAATTTATTACCTTTATTTTTACTATCGGGTTATATTAATTGTTTTATTTGCACTATTGTTTTCTTACTACTTTTTACAAAGGTTGTAAAATTAATAAAATCCTTGACCCTGTCTTGGGAGGCCAGCAGGGTCCCAGAAATGCCCTCTGTCAGCTTGTCAGGATGCACACCCTTGCTCAGGTCTATTCAGGCAGCCCTTGCAGTGTGACAGTGGACAAAGTACCACTGAGTCCATGTGGGTTTTCGTTTTTTAATTTGCAAATTGTATATGATATATAAACCTAGGGAGCAGATAAAGGTGTTTAGAAAACAAAACAGTTTTTCCTGGCAACATAAAAAGACCATCATTTCTAGCGAAATAAAGGTATATATAAAAACTTAATACCTCCAAGATAGTATTTAATGATAGCTAAGTAGGTTAAGACATACAATATTTTAAGCAGTAATAATATTAACAGTACAGCTGAAATATATATATACACATATATATTTTAAATTATAAATTAAGATTCGAAGGAAGGAAGTTTGTTTCACTTCTTTTAGCAAGAAACAACCATATCAATCCAAAATAGCATGAGAAGAAGGTATCTTGAGACCTAGTATTTGAATTTATTTGAGATTAGTTTTTTCTCTAAACTTAAGTGGAAAATCACTGTTTTAAAGGTAGGCCTTGATTAACAATAATTTTTCACTTCCCTATTTATGTGTCTAAGGTGACCTAACTTCTCATGTTCTGTATGGAGAATATTGTTCATATCTGTAGCAAAGACTTACTTACAGGCAACAGTCATATGGACACAGATCATCTTAAGCTCACTGTCGTAGCCTTAAAGCCCAGAACATCAGAGATTCTCAGTAAGTATTTGTTATGAAATCAATAAATAGGAGACAGAGAGATGACAAATAATTTGTAATAATCATACATTGCATATGTTGATTTAACAACTAATTAACACAAATATATCTATGCAGTACTATACTTGGAAAAAAGACAGCATTTAGGCAAGCTTTGTGAAATCTTATTTTTGTTGTATTTTATTGTTGCATTGTAATTATTCATCATAGTGAGGTTCAAAGGGATAAAAAACATATGCACGCAGCACTTGGTATGTTGCCCTCTGGATCCCACCTTGCCCCCCACTCCCTCCCTATACCTGGTAGTGAGACTTATAGTGATACCTTCACTTATTAACATAGAATTACATAAACTATTTCCTTTGCTAATTCTCCTTTATTATATTGAAGTTATTTGGTGTCACCCAAGCAGGGATGGCCAGGTCTTTGTGGACCACAATGCTATATTCTATTTTAACATATATCTTGCCTAGAGAATACATAAACTCTCTAGAAAATTTGAAATATAATGAAATAAGTTTTTGCTTTCTTCTAGTATATGTCAGATATTTTTCTGTTCCAATGCCTAGTGGCCTTTTGGCTACAAATTGAAGAACTACCAATACTAATTAGCAAATAAAAACACACATCTAATAGGACTCCTAAAGGATATGTTGTAATATAACACAGCACTCTGAATTTTAACAGAGCATCCAAAGATAAAAGAATACTATGTAAGTTTCATAATTGCTCATTATGTCCCCTACCTTTCCTTATACAAAAACCATGCTGGTAAAGCATTTGCTGAAGGCCATTTGATTTTCCTCAGATGTTAAAAAAAAACAGATATAATTAAAGAGAATGTTTAATTTCTAATAAACCTCCTTTCTTCATATGTTTTATGTTCTTGAGAATATTCCCACTCAGGTGTTAATTTCAAATCTTTGGAACTTTAAGTAATAAACCTTAAACAGTAGCAATTTCATTTAGAATGTACTAAAATAGCATATTCTTTTATCTAATATTTAGGTTGATGATATAAATATGTACTTAATCATATATATGTATATATGAAACCTCATATAATTCTATCCTAGAGCTTGATATCAAAAAGCATCCTATTTATAAAATTCATCGACAATCAACCACTATTTTCTAAATAAAAATTTTTATGTTAAACCACTTTACATCAATTTTTGCAATATATATTATGTCATTATCCTGGTTACAGGTTATATACTTTTAAAAATGTATTTACAGATTAGGAGCCTGCCCACTCAGGTACCTAATAATTAAACCAGCGAAACGATGAAACCAGAGTAATATATATTGAAAAATGTTTACCATGTTCTTTGATTTTTCTTATCAATTTAAAACTTCCTATATATAAGGTGAGTGCTTATATTAATATAGAGAAATAAGAACAGAATGGTAGAATCCAAATGCAGAGGCACTATATCCTTTCATAATCCTAGCAGGGAAGAGATAATATGTTTAAATTGTGCAATGAGAGAAGGAATTTGGAAAAGAGCTGTGTATAAGGATTGTGGTCTAGTAACAGTGGGAAGCTACTCTAAGTCCAGTGGAAGTACAGTGGGGTTGTTGACCTGAATGAGAAAACAGAGGTATGTAGAGGGGACCACCTAACCTAATGTAGCTAGCCCATGGTAGTCTCATAAGAAGAGAGCTGAGGAAATAATTTCCTCATACTCAGAGCTTTCCCTTTCTCCAATGGTCAAACCCATCCAAAAATTAGAAAGCAGGGAACCACCATCCATTGGTAAGCAGAGCAGAGGAAAGAAGGGGGCAAACTGGAGGATTCAACTGGAGATACTGAGCACAGAAAGTAATTGAACAGGTCAATCCATCACAGGACCAAGGAAGGAGACAAAGGTACGATGCCCAAGAGAAAGCAATAGATTATCAACTAAGTATGCAAGAAAAATGCACTTCATCATGCTCTCAGTGGAATGTCACAATTGGATGTAGACAAGAAAGTATCAAAATGGATGATGGAAGAAATAGTGAGTGAAAAGGCAAAGGAAAGGAAATTAATAATTTTAAGTAACGACTATGTATCAAACATTGGATTAAGTAGTTGTTCTGAGAAGTAATATCTAATTTTTATAGCATGCCAATGAGAAAGTCATGATTACATGATTTTAAAGATATGGAAATAGCAATCCATAGGAGAACATATCCCTCAACCCCCATTAGAAGTATGCCTGTATATTACCACTTGATCTCTACCCAACAATTTAACTATCAAAGTACAAGGTTGTCTAGGTTAAGCCCAGTCTGGTGGTGAATTGGTTCCCTGACCTTAAGACTTTTTGACCTAAGAGGACTGAATGGAAACTCATGTTCTTCTTTCACCAACTTCTGCAGCTCCTTATCTCAGAGAACCTCCAGAGACAATAAATATACAGATTGTGCTGCTTGGTATGCCAAGTCACCTTCTACTACATCTCTAGTTCTCCCCTGACAAATGGAGCTGGGAAAGTCAGCCAGGCATATAGTCTTACATTGCGTATGGAATCCATTAGGCAATTCTACTTGGACCTAAAAAATAATAACCCTGCTTTTCTTCCAACTTAAAATTAGCTATTGCGACCCCCCACTTTTTCAAAGCTGTTTCCAGTAAGCTTGCATTGTAGCCATCCTAGCATATATTTGTCTTATCAAATCCTTTTTATCTACAAAACTAATTTTATATTCCATTGCTCTGGCTTTACAGTTTTCCTCAGAGCTCCCCCATACATAACCGCAGCACACTCCTGAGAGTCAATAATAATAACAGCTAACATTTAGAGGGGGTCATGCCCTGGATGAGGGACTGAGACATGGTTTATCTCGTGGAATCTTCCCAGTGGATCTACGAGACAGGTACTATTATTAGCATCATTTCAGATCTAAGTAACAGAGACTTAGATTATGCAGTTTTCCATTATTGACACACCAGAAAGAATCAAAGCTTAGTCTCAAGCCCAGAAATTCTGGCTCTGTGCTCTGAGTGTTTAACCACTACCCTGTGTTGTTTTTCAGTGTTTCAATAAAGCTCTATTCCCCACTCCTCCACCCTTTTTCTCCAAAGCAACTGACAGAGATATGAAAGTTGGCTTCCATTTCTGTTCTCAGATAGATGTCTTCCTTCCTTCCTCCTTCCTTCCTTCCTTCCTTCCTTCCTTCCTTCCTTCCTTCCTTCCTTCCTTCTTTCCTTTCCTTTCCTTTCCTTTCCTTTCCTTTCCTTTCCTTTCCTTTCCTTTTATCCACTTGTGTGGTTACAAATGTTGAGTCTCAGAAAATGGTCCAAAGCCTGATGCACTAGCATGCTGAGGACTTTGAGCTGAAGGATATGATATTGGTTCCCTGACCAATATCATATTGGTCATATATCATATAAGGGTCCAATATCATATAAGGGTCTCAGAAACTCTCTCTCTCTCTCTGACATTCTGCCTGCCTCCCACCCATCTCTCTCTTCCTAAAGAGATTCACAGAAACCAGAACTCCTCTTCCTCACGGCAGGTCATGGAAACTAGAAATATTACTCTAACCTTCCCTGCCTTTCTGTGTAGGAGCTGGACATAAAGAAATTCTCTGACCTACCTTATCTAAGAGATAAGATCATAAAACCCTCCTTGCAGAGGAATCCTTCCCTCTTAGGGGAAGGACGACTACACAGAGAGGACAAGAAGAATTGGAACAGAGAGGCCTTGCTGGGTTTTCCACCTCAGTCTATTACCATCAGGTCATACCTATTATCCAGTCACGTTTCTACATGACTGCCCATTCTTCATCAAACCTAAGCATAAAAATAGATTTCCCTGAGTTTTGTGTCTTCATTTATAAAGGCTCCCATGTCATGTAAAACTTTGATTAAATAAACTTGTTATGATTTTTTTCTTGTTAACCTGTCTTTTGTTATAGAAGTATCAGCTATGACCCTTACCAAGGGGAGGAAAGGGATCATGACTTTCTGCCCTTACACAAACACTTTATTTTTCTCTCTACTTTGAATAATATTTTCCAGCATGACCTAATTCTCTACAATTTTCCAAGCCATGCCAATTAGTCAGTGGACATTATCA
>PVJS01031279.1:0-23510 GCA_004027185.1 Glis glis | reverse complement strand
CAACTTTGTGAGACCCGGTTTCAAAATAAAGTATAAAAAATAGGGCCGGGGGTGTAGCGCGGAGGTAGAACGCCCCTGGGTTCAATCCCCGGTGCCACAAAAAAAAAAAAAAATTAGAAGTCTGTAGGATCTAATTTTTCTACCTGCATCAGAGAGGACACTAAACCCCACTTTGGAGTCCTTCAGCCCTACCAAGCGTCTCTGGGACAATTCCAAGAGAACATCCAATATGTGTTCTTGATTCAGGCAAAAGGAGCTATGAACCTTCTGGGAGGGAATAGGAACAAAAAGCAGTCTTGGTATCAGAATAGACTGAGCAGAAGAGAAAACCCAGAAAAAGAAAATAATAGTATAGTTGGGTGTAGTAGCACATGCCTGTAATCCCAGTACGTAGGAGGCTGAGACAGGAGGATCCAGGTTCGAGGACAGCCTCAGTAATGTTAGTGAGACTCTCAGCAACCTAGCAAGACCCTGTTCCAAATAAAAAATGAAAAGGGCTATGGGTATAGTGTAGAGGTAGAATGCCCTTGGGTTAAAGAAAACCATAAAAAAATAAAATAAAATAAGATAATAGTAGAAAATAAATGGAGCATTAATCAACAAATGGTGTTGGAAAAACCTGGCTAGCCATTGGAGAAAAAAATTATTTTACTCCATGGCTAATACCAAAATTAACTTACACAAAAATATGCAATAAAATATGGGTGATTTTTCTTTTACAATGCAGGAAGAGGGAATTTCTGCATCACCCTAAAAGTGACCCATCAGCAGCATCATTAACAACACCAGACACACTGTGTCAAACACAATTCTAGTGCTTGACCCATATTAAGTAGTTTAATCAACACAACAGCTTTATGAGGCATTTACTATTTGTTTTCCCCATTTCCGATGAGAAAATGGAGGCATAGAGAGATTAATTTTCCAAAGATCCTAACAAGACACAGTGCTAGAATTCAAAGCAAACAGGATGATTTCCGGGTTCTGACTTTTAAATGACTAAATTACAAAGGAAGACACTGAAAGATTTAAATCCATGATCCAAAAGTTGCACGGAAAAAATAATCATGTAGAATAAAGGAGAAATGGCTATGGGGGAAAAATCCTTCCACATATGTAACAGATAAAGTCTTAATATCCTTTACAGAACAATTTCTCAGATGTTATTGTGCAGAACACCAGTGTCTTGAACGATGCTAATGGGTGTTCTGTGATAGAAAAAGTTTTGATGGTCAATTAACTCTAGGAAATGATGTGTTAAATCTGACCATGGAACCCGCTTTCTCCCTCAGCATGCCTGTTAACATCTCACGAGGCAATAAAGTTCCCTGAAATACACTTGAGAAGATGTTGTCTTTGTATGTAATGAGTTCCTACAAATCAGGACGGAAAATATGAACACCCCAATAGAAAAATGGAGTCAAGAGAAAACAGACAATTTAAAAAGGTACAAATAGTTTTAAGCATATGAAAACATGATCAACCTCATTAGTAATCAAGGGGAAATAAAACAATATGGAGGTACCATCTTTTATCTTTCAAATGGACAGAAAAAAAAGAAAGGAAGGCTCAATGCTTGTGAGAGTAGGAGGGAAAATGGCACTTTCACAAAGTCAGTGAGTTGTACACAAATACAACTTTCCTGGAAAAGAATAATTTGGCAATATGTATCAAAGGTCTGGAAAAATGTGTATGACTTAATCTAGCAAAGTCTGTGCCTAGGAATTTATGATAAGAAAATAATCGGACAAGTGGATAATGTACAAAGAAATGCATTATAGCATTATTTATATTAGCAAAAATATCTTAATATAGTTGTTTAATATAATGAATGCATAATACACAGTTATACATTGTAGTACTGTGTACCTTTTGAAAACTGTGATAATGATTTAAAATATTCCCATGGAAAATATCCATTGTATATGTGGAAAAATTTAGATTATTAAATAATTTGCATCTGCTTTTGTAAAAAGAATTAAAAAAGTAAAAAGAGTGAAAACATATAGACTGAAATGTTAATTGTGATTAGTTTCTCCAAGGGTGGGATTTGGATTAATTTTTACCATTTTCTTTATATCTTTCTATGTTCTTTCTTTCTTTTTCTTTTTTTTACATCAACTGCTTGTTACTTTGAAATTAAAAATGGCTATTACCATTTTGAAACACAAAATTTCCATTACTCTGAAATAGTGAGAAACAGATTAGGAAGATGAGGAAATTTCATCCTTTAACAAATACTGAATTCTTTAATATAAATTTAGCCTCAGTCTGATAAGCTAAACTCCAAGTAAGGGTGAATAGGATTTAGGAAGAAGAAGAAAAAGAAACCTAAAAAAAATTCTGGAGTCTGCAGAAATAATAGTTTCTTATAAAAGAGATATAAAGAAGAGGGGGACTTAAACTTTGCATAGTTTCATGGCTGCACTGAATCGTTGGCTTGTCTGAGGAAAAGCCTGGACAGTCAGCAGAAAACAAGAGGATGTCAAACAGGGCTTCGCAAATGGACCTGCAGAGCCGCCCTCCAGCAATTTCTGAAGGGAATCTCAACTCCTTTTCCTGAATCTGTGGAACAGCATCTGGACAAATCCCCCCCTTTTTTTTACTAACCCAAAATGAACTCCTTATGCAAAATCTGGACCAATTCCAATATACCCAGCACTCGAGGTTGTCAGCCAGCTGCTGGCAGCTCAGATCCACTTTCTCCTCTCTTTAATGGTGCAGAAATATGCTGCTTTACATGCACTGGAAAAAATGAATTGGAGGATCTAATTTGAAAATACCCCAGGTCTCCTAAAATCAACTGGAAGACCCTATCAGTTTATTTACCCAATCATTCTGATGCATTAAGTGTGTTGAAATGGGGAGGGGTCACAGGGAGAGCTGCCCTCCTTATTTATGATATGTGAAGGGAATTCCCCAGCAAATTCTCCTGGAAAGGAGAGAACTGGAATACGAATGAAGGACCTATCTCCCTTGCCTTTCGCTTGCCACTGGCAAAACTCTCTTCAAAAGCCTGCTGCAGCCCGGGGTTGCAGAGGGAGCCTGGGGAGGAGCAGGGCCAGCTCCCTGTGAGGTAGGAGCTTGCAGGACCTCCATGCCCTGAAAGTGAGTTAGGACCCAGGGCTGCTGGTCTCTGACCAGTTTCTAAAGGAATCATTCTTGATTCTTAAGCTTTCATTTAAGTGACCCAGGAGATTCTTCCTTGCACAAATTTGCATTAAATTAGCATATTAGCCAACCTAGGAGATGGGTCTTAAGCCATCTAATATTACTTAATGGGGGAACTTTTAAGGTTTTCAAGTTCCAGTTGAAAATGTAGCTTGCTTCCTTGCTTTCTATTTTTTTTTTTTGTCCCAGGGGGGTTCTACCTCTGAGCTACAGCCCCAGCCCTTTTTATTTTTTTAATTTTAAAACAGGGTCTTTCTAAATTGCTGAGGCTGGTCTCAAACTTGCAATCCTCCTGTCTCAACCTCCCAAGTACTGGGATTATGGGCATGTGCCACCACTCCCTGCACTCTCTCTCTCTTTTAGAATGTCAGTAGGGTACAGTGGCACACACCTGTAATCCCAGTACTTGGGAGGCTGAGATAGGAGGATCACAGGTTGGAGGTGAATGCGTGGTGACTTAGCAAGACTATACCCCCAGAACTTTTTTTTTTTAAAGAGGTAAAATGCCCCTGGGTTCAATCCCAAGTACCATACACACACATACAAAGAATGTGTCATAAAAATTGATATAGTTTGGACAATAAAACATTTGAGGAAATGTATTATGCTTATTCTATATCATCCAGTCTTATTGCAAGATCAGCGTGTCCTAATGATTACGGTCAGAAGCACTGCAGTCTATGTCCTCATCAATACAATAATATCTACTCTACTGTCCAATTGATGAGGGCAGCAATACACACCACCTCCATCCCTGGACCACGCTCCACTTAGCAAGCAGAGTGGAGAACAACACGGAACCCTTAGGTGTTTAGAAAGGCTGGCATCACAAACTTCTGTTCTCATTGTTTGTAAATATGCTGTCTTTCCTAGAAACACCACTGTTTGCCGGGGTAGCAGGCATGTTCTCCCACCCTCAATCCCACAGTGCCTGCTGCTGCTGGGTCTTGCTCTTCACCGACACCACCCTCTAGGGGCCTAGGATCAGCCTCCTCTTTCCAAGGGTGGAGGTGGACTTTGGAAGTCTCTTGGCTACTGTCTGAGGGCCTTGGCAAATTCACTAGTCATAGGAGAATCACCCGGGGTGTAGTGTGGGAACATGCCACCAGAGAACTCTTGTTAGAAATAAATTTCCATGGTGTCATAAGAAAAGACATATATTCGAAAGTGGCTTGGCAAGGTGAGTTTACTTTTTGCAAAAAGGGATCCTGCCACCAGTAAAGTTAGGTAGACAAGAACAACAGGGTGGAAAACTGCCAGGTATTTTATTTTCAGCGGGAGGCTCCTGTGCTGTGCTCCTATTGGTGGGAGCGTAGCTGCACAATCTTTACGCCATTGGCTGGAGGGGATGCCTGGGGAGGGTTTGGCATCTGCAATTCTCAGGAGTTGGAAACTGAAAGAAAAGAACATGCTGGGCGTGGTGGGGCACGCTTGTAATCCCAGTACTTGGGAGGCTGAGACAGAGGATCCGGGTTCACAGTCAGCCTCAGCTACTTAATGAGGCCCTCCACAACTTCGTGAGACCCGGTTTCAAAATAAAGTATAAAAAATAGGGCCAGGGGTGTAGCTCGGAGGTAGAACGCCCCTGGGTTCAATCCCTGGTACCGCAAAAAAAAAAAAAAAAAAAAAAAAGAATATAAATGCACGGGAGGTTACAAAATGGCGTTTTTACAAAAGGAAGCGTTAAGTCAACCTATTCCTTTGATAGAAAAGATCTCACACGCTGTGCTGCTGTGAAGAGAGAAATAAGTGAGGGAGTGGAGTCACATGCTCTGACCAGAGCCAGCCAGACCTGCAGCAGGCCTCCCCCTGGGCTGGCTGCTCACAGATCTTTGTCTTAGCAGAAACTCTCTGATCTGCTTTTCTGTGTTGAGCCTGGGTGGAAATAAACATTCTGAAAAAGAACGTTTCCTTTCTTGCAGCCTTCCAGTCATAACAACTCTCATTCCTCTTCAGAAGAAGTAGATACTTGTGCCCACTAGGGGAAAGGTCAGGAAGTGCCGAAAAGAAAAGAACACACGATGATTATTATTTCAAGATCCTATCTCCCACCCTTGCAACCAGAAGCCTTTTCTCAATTGTGTAGTTGTTAGGGATGCAAAGAAAAAGAGATAATTGGGAGTGTGCTGCTCCCCTGGGAATATCTCTGGATGGATACTATGAGGAAGTCTCCCATGAGACTCTGGGGTGGGAGTGAGAGAGGACTGGGGGCTACCATACTCTTACTTTCTCCAGGTGCTTGGTGTTCCCAGAATAATTCCACACACAATACTTTTGCCTTTTCTCTTTGCTGAAGCCCTCTTCCAGCCTTGGAAGAAACAAGAAATCACTCCAGGAGTCATTTTAAGCAAGACCAAGCTGGTCAGCTGACTGACTCCTGACTCCACAGCAAGGACCTTATCTGGATTGTGCGATGCACGAGCTCATCGTTGATTAAGAACTGCTATACTGTGAGGCTGGGCCTGCCTCCAGTTTTTTCTCTGATACATGGATTAAAGTGGAATTTTTCCAGAAAGGCTTAATCTGCAAGGAATCCTTCTCTTAAGTTGGCAAGTCGTCTATAAGCAGCGGGACAAGGCCTCCCCCTGGGCCATGTTTGTGTCTCTGCCCACTCCGTCAACTGTCAGCCAAAGTAGGAGAGGAGTGAACGGCCTTCCCAGAGAGGAACTGTGGGGTCTCAGTGTGGCTTTCACTGATCCATACAAAAGAGTCACAGGCTTAATGATGAGGTGTATGCAGGAATTTGGGTTTACTATTTTTATTAAATAATGCATTATTGCCAAATAATAATGCATTATTTGGGCAGGACATGGTGAGGGACGCCTATAATCCCAGTACTTGGAAGGCTGAGATGGGAGGATTAAAGGTTTGAGGCCAACTTCAGCAATTTAGCGAGATCCTCAGTAACTTAGCGAGCTCCTGTTTCAAAATAAAAAATAAAAAGGGCTGTGGGTGTAGTTTAGTGGTAGAATGCCCCTGGATTCAATCCCCAGTTCTGCAAATTAAAAAAAAAAAAGGGTAATTTTTGGGGTTAAACTTTCCTGAGGAACTTACCTCTTTATGCCTCAGTTTCCACAACTAAGAAATGAAAGGGTTTTACAATTCTTTATATCTTTTCTGATGTTACTATTATTTTAAAAAATAAAATAATTAAAAATAATAATATTAATTTTTAAAACTTTAAAAATACATTTTTGCATTAAAAAAGGAAAAAAGTTCTAGCTGACAAAATTTTAGCCATTAGAGAATTTATTTATTTACTTATTTTGGTACTTGGAATTGAACCCAGGGTCATTCTACCTCTGAGTTACACCCCCAGCCCTATTTTATTTTTTATTTTGAAACAGGGTCTTGCTAAGTCGCTAAGGCTGGCCTCGAACCTACAATCCTCCTGTTTCAGCCTCCCAAATATTGGGATTATGGGCGTGTGCCACCACACCAGGCTGGAATATGTATTTCTTGTTTGTTGTCTAGGTAATGGTGAATATATGGATTAAAAGTTCAACCTAGGTGAATTGCTTTTTGAGCACATGGTAATATTAACATTTAAAAGTAAATTTGAGGGACCAGGGATGTAACTCAATGGTAGAGTGTGTGCTTAGCATTTGCAAAGCCCTAAGTCCGATCTCCAACACCACACACACAAAAAAGGAAATTTGAGGGAGGGAGTTTAATCCCTAAAATGCTATTATTACGACACAATTCCCAAATGGGACTTGATGGTCAGACCCTAGTAACGGTGACTGGCATGAACGTGGGATAATGACTCTTCATTACTCAGGCCTTGAAATAGAACGTTGGCGCAGGTACACAGTACCCAAGACTTAAGAGAACCTTTGAGTAACCAAGATTTTCCAAACTGTGGGGCTTGAGTGAGCACCAGCTCACGAAGGCAGGCATCACATTCATTTCCCAACCACTCTTTATGGGTTATTTCTGTAGACAGGCACTCGCTGTGGTTGGAACGGGACTGGGAGAGAGAGGGGAGGAGGCTTTGGTGTCCTTTGAAGTGAATTCCTAAAAAAAAATAAAGGATTTCTGCAAGGGAGGTCATTGTTTATTTTGCCTGGCTTCTTCTTCCTATTTAGCAAAGCTTGTCAAGACAATTCTCCACCTGGTTTCTTCAAGTCACTTGGAGTCAAAGGACAGACAAGAGAGAAAAACAGATCTCAGCTTGCAGAGGTTTTCTGGCCTCCTCTCTGCTGGGCTACCAGTGTGCTTTGTTGGGCCTCATCTGAACCTGTCAGTAAGAGGGCTGCCTGTATGTGCTCAGAGAGCATGGCCACACACCTCATGGGGTGTACATGAGCCGACCTTGGTGGTGTCCATGGGGCCCAATTGTTTCAATTAATATCACTGAGACTTCTGAATACCAGGGAGTCTGCAGTTCATTTTCCTCCTGTAAATGTATAAAATGTTGCTTGCCATGTCTTGGAGTATCCTAAAGAAGAAAAAGCAACGCAGTGCCCATCCTTAACTTAGACTCACCCTCATTTCAGACAAAGAAAAGAATTTTTATATCCCACCTTGCAGGTGTGTGTGTGTGTGTGTGTGTGTGTGTGTGTGTGTGTGTGTGTGCATGGGGGGGTACTGGGGATTGAACCCAGTGGCATTCTACCTCCGAGCTACACCTTCAGCCCTATTTTATTTTTTATTTTGAACCAGTGTCTTGCTAGGCTTCTGAGAGTCTCACTACTTTGCTGAGGCTGACTTCGAACCTGCGATCCTCCTGTCTCAGCCTCCCAAGTACTGGGATTGCAGGCATGGGCCCCCATACCTGGCCCCATCCTATAGTTTTACCTGCAGTCTAGCTCCATTGCAAAACTCCACCCATGCTTTCTTTATACCAGTCTTGTCCCCTTTGCTATAATGGACCCATGCAAATCACCTTAAATTATACTTATGCAGTATTTTCCTGTCTTTATTGATAAATCCAGAGCTTGTCCCACTGGCTAGATTTGATGATTTTCTTTAGAACTAATATCTGTTTAAAATAAAAGAAAGCCAAGTCTTCTGGAAATTTACTACCAAGTCATGGCAATCCCTTCAAAGCATTTGATGGGAATAACTGATGGGATATTAAAGCTATTCCAATCATCACCAAGCCCGATAAATACCTCTAGAAATACTGTACCATGTGAACTGTTATTTGCCTGAGGGAGTTAATCTAACATTCGACTATTGACCCACATAGACACTGCTAAGCTAAGTAAATTAATATAGACACTGCTAAGCTAAATAAATTAATAATCTAATAAATTGCTATGCCAAACAATCACAAGGATTCAATACTTTCTTTCAGGCTCTGGGTCTAGGAATCTTGGGATGGAATTCTACCGGTATACACAGTCCATGTATGTGAATATCAACTGCAGAGTTTCTAAGACTAAGACTGCCAAATAGAAGCACTGAAGGTTTACTCCTGGAAAGGAAAAAGAATGTTCATGACCAATTCAGAGAAATGACATGTCTCTCTTTTTATTCAAATTCAAGTTCCAGGATATGGATTCTGGTTTCATAGTTTGGTCTCTTGTGGGTAGCACTCTTACCTTAAAGTCAGGCAGAGGCTCACTGGAACCTGTTATAATGAATGGTTGTTTTTTATTTTATTCCTCCCCACAGGATCAATGTGGCAAAGCAGCTACCTGAATAATTTAGGGCAAGTTATGCTTCCAACAAGCCCATAGCTACCTCTACCGAGAAGGCAAGACCCTTCTCTTAAAGATCTGATAAGCATTTTGTATTTATTTATGACTTGAATATGACATATGGTTTAACTATAGCTAAGCATACTGTAAATGAATTTGAATAGACCAGTTGTTAACATAGGATTTTTCTTTCCAGAGCAGAGGATTAAACCTGAATCCTTGCACATGCTAGGTAAGTGCTCTATAAGCTATGTCTGCAGCCCCTAGGATAGGGTTTTCCAATATTATTAAACTTATGTTTGCTAACCAATGGTGCCTGGCTTATCGATTGGCTCTTAGTGTCACAGTAGGTATTTATCCCAGGGCTTCCACCTAAACCTGGTTCTGTAGACTTTCCATCATTAGGCCTAGAATTTGTGCAAAAGAGAAACTCTAAGTCAGAAACTTAGAGATGAAACTAGCAAAGTTTTTTATTTTTTATTTTTTAATATAAATTTCAGGAAGGAAAAAGGAAATTCCTGAATGTAAGTGCCAGGGTCTAAAAGTCAGCGTAGATTTTCTGAGGCCTATTTATAGTAGTTTAACCCAATCATGGGGATTTGAAACTGTATATTTGTCATATGTGGCTGAAAAATGAAAGAAAAGCAAACTTATTTTTCCCACTTGGCAGGTTGAGAGGCAAATGCATTTACTGTAAGAAAGATACCTTCTTTTTCTCCCTGAATCAGATGAATTACCTATTTCCCAAGTCTCTCTGACAGGGCTTATCAATCTTTATGTTATGTAAGAAGCCAGGAGCTACCTTCCCTGAGACCTGCCAAATGACTCAAGATGTATTAATTGTAGTCTTAATTTTATGTGGCAATCCATTTTTTGTTCACGAAGTTATCTGAATGTTTTGCCTTTTTAAAATTTTCGTGGTAGCAGTGATGGCTCATGAGATGTTTGCAATCATTATGTATGTATGTATATGTATGTATGTGTGTATATATATTGTATGTATGTGTGTGTATATATATTGTATGTATGTGTGTATATATATATTAGAATACTCAGGGAGAGGCCGCAGGAGAGTATCCAAGTAGCTAGGCCTGTATAAAGGGACAGAAAAATGTCACAAAATGACTTTATTTTCACTTCTTCTGCTTCAAACTATCAAGTTCCATCTGCAGTGAAGAAGGGTTTCTGTCCCCTCTGGGCCTGCTGTGTGCCCAGGACAGGGTGAGGTTGGTGCCTGAGATGGAACAGAGACCCAGGGGGTGGACAACAGGCCCGATATTGGCATAAGGGGAGGCATGTTTCACCACCTGTCACTCCCCTCTTCTGCTGTCTCTTGGGCTCCTTGTACTGTGGGAGCCTAACAGCGGGCTAAAGCTGCAGTCTGTTATCTACCCAAAGGGAGGTAAGAGTCTAATAAGAATTTGGGGGCTCAAAGGGGATTTTTTTCTGCAGAGATAATTGTAATTTTAATTAAGAAAGGGGAAGTTTATGAAACGGGTCAGTTTCTTAAGGTTGTCTACTGGCTGCTTGCCTAGAAGTTAGTTCCACCTCATGGGGTAGCCCCGCTTGGGAAGGAGAGCTGGAGAGTACAAACCAGAAGGTACAGGAACCTCCACTAATGCAGGGGTGGTGTGAGAAAACCCTCTAGGCAGTGTCTTTCTGGATGATGGTGAGAGAGTAACCCAAATACCAAATACCAATGTGCTACTAATGGCATCAATTCTTTTTTTTTTTTTTTTGCGGTACCGGGGATTGAACCCAGGGGAGTTCTTCCTCCGCGCTGCACCCCCGGCCCTATTTTTTTATACTTTATTTTGAAACCGGGTCTCACGAAGTTGCGGAATGCCTCACTAGGTAGAGAGAGAGAGAGAGACAGGGAGAGAGAGAGAGAGAGAGAGAGAGAGAGAACGAGCTGAGGCTGGCCGCGAACCCGGATCCTCCAGTCTCCGCCTCCCAAAGTACTGGGATTACAAGCGTGCGCCACCACGCCCAGCAAGACCATTCTTTAAAAAATTTTACCTACCTAATACAAGTATCCTAAGCCATGTATGCAAACTTCCAAAACTGTTTTGCCTGTGTATTTAGAAAATACACAAGAATCTTTATTAAATCTAAAAATATAAACTTGTGAGCACTAAAAAAAAAATAAATAAATAAAGACAAACAAAAGCCCATGGCTCATAGATGGCAGATAGTTTACCTGCATCTCACAGCTCCCACTTTCGGAGCCCTCAGCAGGCCTCCTCTAGAGATCACACCACTTCTGAGTTTGGAAATGGTCTCAGAACCATACTCAGCACAGCATTCAGAGTGGTCAGCGTTGGCATGGGTCGGAGCCGGGGGAGGGGCGTGAGATCTATTTTCAGTCTTTGCATTTTTTTTTGTCTTCTCAAAGTGTTTGTTTGCAAAGTGTCAAACAGGAAAGCTCTAAGGGCTGTTAAAATAGGAACACTTGAACTGGGGTTGGGTCACTAGGTCTGGAACCAAGCTTGGCAGCACCCTGCCCTTTGGTAAAATGATAGCTGAGGAACAACTATCCAGCAAGTTCTGTTTCTGCGTTGCTATGTACCTGGGGGAATAGAAATGGCAAACAAACAAACAAATAGGAAAATTCTGGCAAGAGTGAATATACATCCCCTTTTTGTTTTGTGAGTGTGTGTGTGTGTGTGTGTGTGTGAGAGAGAGAGAGAGAGAGAGAGATTGATTATATGGAGTGATGAAACATGCAGATTTTCTAATCCTTAGCAACTCTAACTCCTGCCTCTCCTTGCCTACTGTCATTTCATGTCACCAGCCTTCTTGTCTTTGGAGGATAGAACTGAATCCAGTGCTGGCCTAAATATGATGGGCTCTGGTTCCAGACCCCTGGGCATCTTGTTCCACAATGACAGCAAATGCATACATACCCCCTTCCATCTTGGTGCCTGTGCAGTTGCATGGTTGGAAGTGTCTGCGTTGAGTTATTCCTGTGGACAATGTGCCCAGAGAATATCCTTACTTAAGCCTGTGGGTAGAATGTGCAATAGGATTGTGTTTCACAAGCTTTGATGATGGGGATGTTTAGCCTTATGGAAGGCTATTCCCCTTGACCTTTTCTACTTCTTTTTGATTTTTCTCTCCCTTCCCCCATCTCTTAACAGATCTGAATGTGACTTTGAAAGCTATCTTACATTTTCTTTCTTAAATGAAAATGTGAAAGTTATTGTTTATTACTTGGTGGGCCTCATTCTATTATATTTTCTATTCTCCCACGAGGCAATAAGGATCCTTAACCCTTGACTAAACTGATCGAAATTTACCAAACTGCATATTAGGAAAGCTGGAATGATTTGCTTTATTTGTTTGCTTCCTAAGTTTCTTTGATACCTTTTGTTAGTATAGGGAATCAAAGTAATACTCCTTATATAAATGCAAGCAAAGCATTCCAAGTGCAGACCGTGACTTCTTTGTTTTCATGCCCTGACCATCTCAGTCTGGTGAGCCACTCTTACACACTCTTAATAGTAACTGAGGTAGATATTCAATTTATGAGCAAGAAAGAACAATTCTTAGCAAGCTAGGGAAGAAAGGAGTATTCCATTTGTACAAATGTCTTCCAGGTTACCACAATGGCTCTAACTATCATTTTAAAATCTTCTACTGTGTGACAGTCACTATGCTAAGTATTATGGGATATTTTTAGTTCTTGCAATAGTCTTGTAAGAATAGGTATTATTTTTTCTAATTCTATAGATAAGAAAATTGAGGCTGTGAGAAGTTAATGAACTTGGGAAAGTTCACACAACTAGGAAAAGACTGAGAATGCTCATTCCAGAACCTACTTCTTATACCTACCTGTGTAAATTTGCCTGTTGACCAACAGGTCTTACCAATGACTATTACATGGTATAGCACATTCCAGTTTAAAAGCACTGTCACACTCATAGTTTCCTCTCCTTCAAGTTTCATAACAATTCTGTGACTGAGTCACTGTAACCCCACTCCACAGATGAAGAAATAGAGGCTCTAAATAGTGCAACGAGGAAAACAAGGACCCCTGGAGACATTTGTGAAATCACTGTAACAAAAGACCAATGTGCTGGCACACACCTGTAATTCCAGTGCTTGCTTGAGAGGCTGAGACAGGAGGATCTCAGGTTTGAGGACAGCCTCAACAACGTAGTGAGGTCCTCTACAATGTAGTGAAACCTGTTTCAAAATAAAAAATAAAATAGGGCTGGGAGTGTAGCTCAGAGTTAGAATGCCCCTGGGTTCAATCCCCAGTACCATAAAAAAAAAAGACCAATGTGCTATTTCTGAAGGGGAAGGTAACCAAGCAGGCTCCTGTCCAGAAAATTCTGATTTACCAGACAGGAGCAAAATCAAAACAAGCTTAATAATCTCCTCAACCTACAGACCCCATGAGAAGGAATGAGAGGGCCAAGCACAGAGGAAAGTAAAATCTACTATTTCTATGAACCTGGGGCAGTGCACACGGAAGGCTAGTGTGCATACCTGTGTGTGCCTGAAGAGGGCTGAGGTCTTCCTATCCCATCAGGACAAGGAAGGGCAATCCCGGCCCTGGGTCACAGCCAGGACCCAAGTGAGTGTCTTGTTGCCTCTGACTGTACTGCAGAGAGGCCCAGAGGGATCCTCCTTTTACAGACCTGCCTGAACCTTGGCAAGAACTGCTACACATTTAAGATACAACCTTCATCTACACCTTCTCCCCGACCCTTCAGAGTGTGCCCCCCGAGCCTCTGCACTTTCTCAACTCAAGCATGACATTTTTCCTACCTTTAGTCTCTGCTTCTATACATAACTCAGGACCTGTAGGCTACAGCTATTGGGCCTGGGGCCCAAATGAGAAAT
This sequence comes from Glis glis, assembly GCA_004027185.1. Classification (NCBI taxonomy): domain Eukaryota; kingdom Metazoa; phylum Chordata; class Mammalia; order Rodentia; family Gliridae; genus Glis; species Glis glis. Next base: position 9,840 of record PVJS01031279.1, on the reverse strand, counting down.
ATTTATTACAGGGTGGCTTTTCCCAAGATTTTTCTCTGGGGTCTATTATCAATACATCTGCAGACAGTTACACCTGAAGAGCCCATGGCATAGGTCACATTGCACCCATTCCTTTTTGGAATTACAGATCCTAGACAATCTCTTTAAATGTCAGAGTCACATTTGTTCCTTTATATAATATCCCAATATCTCACAGATGCCATGGAACATATCCATAAATCTGCATTTATGCCAAGGGCCAAAAGGGGTCCACGTCATGTTGCTTTAGAGTTGTGCTTGAAATGAAATAATTATCTAAGTAGAATTTTTCTTTCCCAGCATCTGGCCCTTCCCTGTTACAACACTCAGCTGTTTTTAGGAATTGGCTCCTTGCAACGATTCTTGAAACCAGAGGTATTGTCTGCACTGCCCTTAGAATCATTTTTCCACTTCACACGCCTGGACTTGGGAAGAGGACCCGGCTAGGGCGGGTCTGTTTGAGTGTTATTGTTAATACAGTCTGTGTCAGCAAGGGCTGCGGTCAGCTTGTTTATCACATGTCCCCGAGCCTCGCGCTGACAACTGCTGGGATAATAGCTGCCTAATCCAGCTACACAGAGAAAACTGGAGCCCCGCAGCCCCGCGCCTCTTCTGGCTCACATCGCTCCAACTGCAACGAGGTGTTTCAATCCCTAAGTCATCCTTTACCTAAATATACTCTGCATTTAAAAAAAAGAAAAAGGAAGCCACCCTTTGACGGGTTAACGCCAAGAACAGTTGGAAACTAAGTGATTTTTTCCCCCAACACATTTTAAAGTTTAGGAAAACCTAGAAACGAAATGCCAAAAATAAGCTAGTTTCTCTCTATATTTCTAATCATTTTTGTGTCTTTAAAAATATGATAGTGTGATCCTCAGGAAGGAAGGGGAAGAAATATAGATATATATGGTATATAATGGTATATTTATGGTGTGTATATATTCTGACTTCCTATTTCTAAAGATAGTATCTATAAATCATACTCACTGCTTTGGTGTTATGTATAACAAGATATAGACTTTTAGCCTGGCATGCTGGAGTATGCCTGTAATCCCAGTATACTTGGGAGGCTGAGACAGGTTCAAGGCCAACTTCAGTAATTTAGCGAGACTCTCAGAAACCTAGTGAGACCCTGTTTCAAAACAAATAATAATAACAACAACAACAAAAGGGTTGGGGATATGGATCAGAGGTAGAATGCCTCTGGGTTAAATCCCCAGTAGTACACACACACACACAAAATTATAGACTTTTAATATAATGCAATTCTGAGACCCTCTTCACTCCCCCCGTTTCTTACCCATTTTTATATTTGGTGTGTGTGTGTGTGTGTGTGTGTGTGTGTGTGTGTGTGTGGTTCTGGGGATTGAACCCAGGGGCATTCTAACTCAGAGTTACACCCTCAGCCCTGTTTTATTTTTTATTTGTTAACAGGGTCTTGCTAAGTTGCTGAGACTGGCTTCAAATCTATGGTTCTCCTGTCTCAGCCTCCCAAGTACTAGGATTACAGGGGTGTGTCCATGACTGGCTATATTTCTTAAAGTATGGGGATCTTTAGAATCAATATTTTTCTGGTTGCTGGATTAATGTGTACCTTTTCTCTATCTGTACATAGCAAGTGGAATTTGCTAAACAAAGGATTAGTATAAACTCATTTTCAGGATTGTTGCTTCATTTACTTAACAAAGAGCTTTGATCATATTTAAAACTATTTTTACACCCGTTAAAGGCAAATAATTAGGGAACAATTAACAAAGCGATAGTTCAGACCCAAAAGATCTTTTAGAACTTACTTGAAAGAACCAGAACTTCTTTTAAGACTATAATTTCTCACTAATTCATAGTAGACTTACCTCCATTTATTTGAAATGGGCAAGATTTTATTGACCATGAAAATGGGAGACTCTTGGGAGAAGTGTTCTCTACAAGGGTTTGGTCTCCTTCAGTATGTGGGTTAGCCACATGGCATAGCAGAGCTGGACTCTGCATTTGTGTTCAACATGTTTCTTAGCACCTCTAGGCACTGTGATATGTGCTAAAGATAATTGAAAACAAAACGCATGGCCTGAGCTTAACCTCACAGAATTTAGACAAAAGGACAGAGAAAAGTTACCATCCTGGTTGAGCTTTGATGGGGGAAGAGCAGGGTCCTTAGGAGACACAGGAAGGGGCCCCTGGTCCAGCTCGGAGGAGCCCTGTCTGAACTGAGACCTGGAGTTGGGGAGGTTGGGGAGGAGAGACAGAGGAGGAATGATTTAGATTGCAATGGTGGGGGAGACAAGGAGAATGTGGCCCTGTGGTAGAGACAGAGGAGAAGAAAGTTCAGTAACTTAGAGCCTAGAGGGCGAAGGTGCTGGTTCTAGCAAGAGAGGAAGCTCTCCAAGTAGGAAAGGGCTAGCGAGCACGACTTCTCCAAGCCCTCCAGACAATTCAATTCCTCTCCCCTCCAGAAGTCCCTTTCTTCCCCTTTGGACTTCCATAATGCAACAATCTTCATTTTCCATTTCTATCATCAGTTACTTCCTCATCTCCTTTTCCCTTGCCCAACCTTAAAATATTAGAGTTCCCCCAAAACGTTGTGCAGCTGTGTTACATCCCCAAGACTCTTCTCTGCTTGATTTACATTTTATTTATATTTACAAAGTGAGTTTATCCAGTCACGTGGCTTTAAGTAGCATCAATGACTTTGAACTTTGACTCTGTATCTCCTGTCCATATTTCTTCACTCAAATCCAGATTCATATCCTCCCTGAACCATACTCTTTAGCTGTTCAATACGCAACTTAAACCCATACTCAACCCCTTAGAATGGGATTGGTTGTTAGCAACAGAAGACTCCAACTCAAGTGATTTAAATATTAAGGTCATACTTAAGAGTGTGGATCCTAACCTAGGTATAGGGATGTTACTGTAGGAAAGAAAAAAACGATTTCTTCTACCCTCTTGTTTAGGGCTGGGGCCTGTGAATTAAAGTGACAAAAGGTAGATTAACAGGAGAAAAAGTGAATTTATGTATACAACACTCATTAATGTGGGAGTGCTCATTAATGTGTAACTCAGAGGGATAATAAAAATTTGGGGCTTATTCTAATTTAGTAGGGGAAAGGGGGGTGGGGAAAGAAAAGGCTTCTATGGTTAGAACAATATTTTTTTGGTAAGGAAAGATAAATGGTCTTTTAGGAGAACAAATGAGAGCTATAAGTTTGTGCTAATGTTTGTCTGTGTAGTTATGATCTATCTTTCCATCTCCTCCAGGGACCTAAAACTCCTCCACAGTGGGGATTTATGGCAAGTTTGCTTTTGGTCTTCTTCCTGGCATCAGACCCACCCCAAGGAGGGAGTTTATGGCAGCCTCATTTCCCAGAAATCTCTGTTTTTACAGACAAGGGAAGTTCCAAGAAGGCTTCTTTTTGCTCTGCTGAATTTCAAATGTCTTCAGTTTATAATAATCCCTATGCCAAAGTCACATATTTTGGGGGTGGCATACCCTGATCCCCATCAGTATGACATTCTTTCAGTTGACCAAAGTTGTACAAAGGGATTCCAGTATTCTGAATTGGATCTTGAGCTAATTTTGGAATTGTGAGTCACCAAAGGGCCTAGGTTAGTATACTTCTTCTTAGCTCTACCCTAGCCACTTTCTATAGTTTTGTTCACCATAGAATTCAAATGGAAGTCAAGAGACATTTTGACCTATTGTAGTACCTGTTGTAGTATGTATATATAGTATAGTTGGACCTATTATGGTGTCTACCATGGCTGATTCATGTGGTGAACTTCAGAGCTGGCGTATTCGTTGATGGAATTAACTGCCCCCTTTAATTGCCTCCCTGCCTCCTTGCTTTTCCCTTGTCACTGTGTAGTATTTTCCATTCTAATCTTGAGCTCATCTATGAGACTTGTTTTGGCCAATGGAATCATAAAAAATGTGCTGCCACCAGAGAATTTTAAAGTCCATACACACTGAGGACCACGTGGAGCAGAGAGGAGTTGTCCCAGCTGAGGCTGTCCTCATAATGACAGGTAACTGGCCAGCTAATCATAGACACATGTGTTTGCCCAGCTAAGATTAGTTAAGTCTACTCCAGATCAGCAGAACTGCCCAGCCAATGTTCATCCATAATAGATAATAAGTGGCAATGATCTCAAGCTGCTAGTATCAAGGGTGGTTTCTTATGTAACAACAGCTAACATAGGTGTGGAAAAGTCCTGCCCTTTTTGCTTTGTTTTCAATTTTATATTTATATTTATTCATTTTTTTATACGCTTACTGGTGGCATTATAGTTTCACACCCATAATGTAGTTCACAGTGATAGTGATATACATGCACACAGCATTTGGTAAACTTTCCCCTGGCTTCCTCCCCACTCCCCCCTTCCCCACAGGATATTGAGATTGACATTGGTATTCTCACATATGTACATAATGTCAATGGAAGAGAATCTTTCATTGATTCTCCCTCTACCCACCTCCCCTTCCTGTAGACTACCTCCACCTCCCTGACTCTACTAGGGTTTCTCCTCCATTATCAAAAGTCCCTATTTACATCTCAATTGCTCCCTAACTTCCACATATTAGAGAAAATATATGACCCTTCACTTTTTGTGACTGGCTAATCTCACTTAACATAATATTCTCCAGATCCATCCATTTTACTGCAAATAACATAATTTTGTTCTTCTTTATTGCTGAGTAGAATTCCATTGTGTGGATATCCCATAATTTTCTAATCTATTCATCTGTTGATGGACACCTAGGTTAGTTCAATAATTTGACCATTGTGAATTATGCTGTTATAAACATGGATATGCATATATTACTATAATATTCTGATTTCAGTCCCTTTGGAAAGATAACCAGGAATGGTATAGCTGGATCATATGGTGGATCCATTCCCAGTTCTATGAGGAATCTCCACACTGATCTCCATAGCAGCTGTACTAATTTGCAATCCTATCAACAGTGCAGAAGAGTTCCTATTTCCCCACATTCCCATTGGCATTTATTGTTGTTTGACTTCTTGATGATTGCCAATCTGATTGGGGTTACATGGAATCTCATGTAGTTTTGATTTGCATCTCCCTGATTGCTAATGATGTTGAACATATTTTCATGTGTTTATTGGCCATTTGTATTTCTTCTTTTGTGAAGTGTTTATTTAGTTCAATTGCCCATTTCTTGATTGGGTTTTTTTTTAGTGTTAACTCTTTTAAGTACTTTGTATATTCTAGATATTAGTCCTCTATCAGAGGAATAGCTGGAAAAGATCTTCTCCCATCCTGTAGTCTCTCTCTTTAGACTCTTGATGATTTCCTTTGATAAGCAGAAACCTTTTAGTTTAATGCCATCCCATTTTTTAATTCTTGTTTTGATTACCTGATCTTTGGGAGTCTTATTGAGGAAGTTTCTACCAGTTCCTATATGTTGGAGTGTTGGAGCTATGCCTCCTCTAGTAATTTCAAAGTCTTTGGTCTAACTTCCAGGTCTTTGATCCGTCTCAAGTTGATTCTTGTGCAGGGTGAGAGTTAAGGATTTAATTTCATTTTCTACAAGTGGATAACCAGTTTTCCCAACACCATTTGTTGAAAAGGCTATCTTTTCTCCAATGTATGTGTTTCTCCAACTTTGTTGAAAATCAATGGGCTATAATGTGTGAATTTGTTTATGTATCTTCTATTCTGTCCCATTGGTGTATGTCTCTGTTTTTGTGCTAGTACCATGCTATTTTTATTACCATATCTCTGTAGTATAATTTGAAGTCAGGAATTGTGATACCTCCTGGTTCTTATTGCCGGTGCATGGTTCTTGTTGCTGAGAATTGCTTTGGCTATTCTGGCTGTTTTGTTTCTCCATATGAAATTTAGGACTAATTTTTCTAAGTCTGTGAAGAATGACCTTGTATTTTGATAGTGATTGCATTGACTCTGTAGATCACTTTTGGTAGAATGCCCGTTTTAATAATAATTATTCTGCCTATCCAAAAACATGGAAGATCTTTCCATCTTCTAAGATCTTCAATTTCTTTCTTTAGTGTTTTATCATTTTCATTGTAGAGGTCTTTTACTTACTTGGTTAGATTTATTCCTAGGTATTTTATTGTTTTTGAAGTTATTGTGAATGGAATTGTTTTCTGGATTTCTTTCTCAGTGGATTCATGGTTGGCATATAGAATAGCTACTCCTTTTTTTTAGATTGGTTTTGTATCTCGCTACTTTGCTGAATTTGTTAATCAGCTGTAGAAGTTTTTTGGTTGAGTTTTTTGGGTCTTCTAAATATAGGATCATGTCATCTGCAAATAGAAATAATTTCAGTTCTTTTTTTTTTTTGTGGTACCGGGGATTGAACCCAGGGTCGTTCTACCTCCGCGCTACACCTCCGGCCCTATTTTTTATACTTTATTTTGAAACCGGATCTCACGGAGTTGTGGAGGGCCTCACTAAGTAGAGAGAGAGAGAGAGAGAGAGAGAGAGAGAGCTGAGGCTGGCCGCGAACCCGGATTCTCCGGTCTTCACCTCCCAAAGTACTGGGATTACAAGCGTGCGCCACCATGCCCGGCATTTCAGTTCTTTTTTTCCTATTTGAATTCCTTTGATATCCTTCTCTTTATTGCTTTGGCAAGAGTCTTGAGGACTATATTGAAAAGGAGTGGTGATAGTGGGCATCCTTGTCTTGTTCCGTTTTAAAGGGAATTCTCACAGTTTTTCTGCATTCAATATGATGTCGGCTTTGGATTTATTTTATATTGCCTTAATGATGTTGAGGTAAGTTCCTTCTATTCTGATTTTCTGCAGTGTTTTTAACCTGAATGGGTGTTGGATTTTGTCAAATTCTTTTTCAGCAACTATTGAAATGATTATGTGATTTTTGTTCTTAGTTCTTTTTATGTGACTAATAACATGTATTTATTTGCATATGTTGAACCAGCCTTGCATTTCTGGGATGAAACCAACTTGGTCATAGTGTACAATTTTCTTAATATGGTTTTGCATGTGTATCGCTAGTGTTTTGTTTAGAATTTTTGCTTCTATGTTCATCAAGAATATTGTCTGTAATGCTCTTTTCTTGAGGGATCTTTATTCTGTTTTGGTATTAAGGTAATACTGGCCTCATAGAAGAGTTTGGAAGGATTCCATCTCTTTGGATTTCACAGAGTATCTTATGAAGTATTTGGTTTAGTTCTTCTTTAAAGGTTTTGTAGAATTCAGCTGGGAACCCATCTGGACCTGGGCTTTTCTTAGATGGAAAGCATCTTATTGCTGTTTCTTTCTCTTTGCTTGCTATTGATCTGTTTAGATTTTCTATGTCCTTTTGTTTCAATTTAGGTAGGTTGTATGCATTCAGAAATCTGTCAATTTCTTCTATGTGTTCCCGTTTATTGGAGTATAAATTTTCAAAATAGTTTCTGATGATCCTCTGGATTTCCTCACTGTCTGTGGTAATATCTCCTTTTTCATTCTGATTTTAATATTTTGGGTTGCTTCTCTCTTTCTTTTCATTAATTTAACTAAAGGTTTATCAATTTTGTTAATCTTTTCAAAGAACCAGCTTTTTGTTTTGTTGATCTTTTGTATTTTTTTGTTGTTGTTCTCTATTTCATTGATTTCTGCTATCATTTTAATTATCTCTTACCTTCTATTGGCTTTGGGATTAGTCTGTTCCTATTTTTCCAGGTCCTTGAGCTGAGTCATTAGGTTGTTTATTTGTTTAGTTTCTGTTTTTCTTTTATGTGGGTACTCAATGGTATAAATTTTCTTCTTAAAATGCCTTCAATGTGTTCCATAGATTTTGGCATGTTGTGTCTCTATTTTCATTTAATTCTAGGAATTTTTTATTTCTCCCCTTATTTCTTCTATGATCCAGTCCTCATTCAAGTGTATCATTCAGTCTCCATGTATTTATGTAATTTATTTTGATCTTCATGTTGTTGATTTCTACTTTCATTCCATTATGATCTGAAAAGATGCAGGGAATTATATTTTTTGAATTTGCTGGTACTTGCTTTGTGACCCAGAATGTGGCCTATTTTGTAGAAAGTTTCATGAGTAGCTGAGAAGAATGCGTATTCAGCTGTTGTTGGTTGGAATTTTCTGTATAAGTCTCTTAGGTCATTTGGTTTATATTATTCTTTAGCTCTCAAGAGTCTACTCATCTTTTGCCTGGAAGAGCTATCTAGTGGTGTGAGAGTCTGTTGAAGTCTCTCAATATTATTATATTTGGGTCTATTTGAGACCTAATATCCCTAAGAGTTTGTTTTATGAAAGTGGGTGCGCCCACATTTGGGACATAAATGTTTACTATTGTTATATTTTTGTGTTGGATTGTTCCTTTTATTGTGATCCGCTTTGTCTCTTCTGATAAGTTTTAACTTAAAGTTTGTTTTGTTGAAAATGAGCATTGCTACCTCTGCTATTTTCGGTTTCCATTTGCATGGTGTATCTTTTTCCATCCTTTCACATTTAGCATATGGATATCTTTGCCTGTATGGTGAGTTTCTTGCAAGCAACATATAAATGGATTATGATCTTTAATCCACATTGCCAGTCTATGCCTTTTAATTGGGGAGTTTAGACCTTTGACATTCAATGTTATTATTGAGAGATGATTATTGTTTCATGTCATTTTGAGTTATATTTTCTGTTTTATATAGTTTTATTTCTCCTTTGTTTAGTTGCTCATCTGGTGGAATTTGCCCCTTCTCTGTTTCTGGGATTTGTTTCTTTTTTTTTTCTTTGTGTCTTATTTCTTTAAGTATTTTCTCTAGTGCCAGCTTAGTAGTCATGAATTCTTTTAGTTTCTCCTTGTCTTGGAAGGTTTTTATTTCTCTGTCAATTTTGAATGATATCTTTGCTGGATATAGCAGTCTTGGTTCGAAGTTGTTTTCTTTCAGGGTTTGGAGTACATCATACCAGTCTCTCCTGGCTTTCATGACTTGGTTTGAGAAGTCTGGAGTAATTATTATTGTTTTGTCCCTGAATGTCACCCATTCTTTTGTTCCTAATGCATTTAGGATTCTTTCCTTGACCTCTGTTAGTCATTTTGATTATTATGTGGCATGGAGAGGTTCTTCTTTTATCTTATCTCGTTGGTGTTCTGAATGTCTCCCTTATATCCATGTCCAATTCTTTTTCTATCTTTGGGAAATCATCTGATATTATTTCTCTGAAGATGTTTCTGATGCCCTTGATTTGTTTCTAGACCCTCTTGCATGCCTATTATCCTTAAGTTAGGTTGTTTCATATTATTTCATATTTCTTGAATGTCCTGGTCATGTTATATTGTCTTCTCTATATTGTTGACTGTGCGGTCAGTTTTAAATGAGCTGTCTTCCAAGAATGAGACTCTATTATTCATTGCCGGAACCCGCCGGCAGAGCTGAAAGTTTCGAACAGTTCCTGAAACAGGGAGTGAGGATTAAGAAAAATAAAGAGAGAGAGACAAAAGATAATTTTTCGGGAGGGCTCTCAGTTCCATACTGCAGCAGCCTCGACTTTATTCAGCCCAGTCTTTATATCTCGTTTAGAGCACAAGAAGTAGATACAAAGTCCCCTCCACCATACAATGTCAACGCCCCTTTCTGCTAACCTGATCTCTCCAGACCACCTCCCTCCTCCGCCTGCACCTAGGAGTCATGTGCCCCTAGGTGGGTGAGGGTCCCTCTCACTCCTGGATGGGAGAACGGTCAAGTCTCTCCTCAGATAACCTTCAGCTATAGAAATGCATAGCACTCTTAACAACAAGTCTTAATCGTCCTGTTTGGCAAAGCTTATACTTCAAGGCTGTACTTGCATCTATGAGCCTGAAGCCAAAGAAATGGCTCCCGA
>PVJS01031278.1:0-23511 GCA_004027185.1 Glis glis | reverse complement strand
CAGAGAAGAAATAAGGGGAGAAATTAAGAAATTCCTAGAAACAAACGGAAACAGAGACAAAACATATCAAAATCTCTGGGACACCCTGAAGGCAGTATTAAGAGGAAAATTCATAGCACTGAGTCCTCACATAAGAAGAACAGAAAATCACCAAATAACCTAATGACACACCTCAATGCCCTTGAAAAACAGGAACAGTCTAACCCCAAAGCCAATAGAAGACAGGAGATTATTAAAATCAGAGCAGAAATCAATGAAGTAGAGAATAAAAAACAATACAAAAAAATCAACAAAACCAAAAGCTGGTTCCTTGAAAAAATAAACAAGATAGATAAACCACTAGCCAACCTAAACAAAAGAAAGAGAGAATCAACCCAAATTACTAAAATAAGAGATGAAAAAGGTGATATTACCACTGACAGCATGGAAATCCAGAGGATTATCGGAAACTACTTTGAAAAACTATACTCCAACAAAATGGAAAACCTAGAAGAAATGGACAAATTTCTAGACATGTACAACTCTCCTAAGCTCAATCAAGAAGATATAGAAAATTTAAATCGACCAATAGCAATCAAACAGATTGAAGCAGCAATAAAGAGCCTACCATCAAAGAAAAGCCCGGGTCCAGATGGTTTCCCAGGTGAATTTTATAAAACCTTTATAGAAGAACTAATCCCAATATTCCTCAATCTATTCTGTGAAATAGAAAGAAACAGGACTCTCCCAAATACATTCTATGAAGCCAACATCACATTAATACCAAAACCAAATAAAGACAGCTCAAGAAAAGAAAATTACAGACCTATATCATTGATGAACTTAGACACAAAACTTCTAAACAAAATATTAGCAACGCGCATTCAAAACCACATCACGCAAATCATGCATCATGACCAAGTGGGGTTTATTCCAGGGATGCAAGGCTGGTTCAACATACGAAAAACAATCCATGTAATCCACCACATAAACAGAACTAAAGACAGAAATCACATGATCATTTCAATAGATGCTGAAAAAGCATTTGACAAAATCCAACACCCATTCATGAAAAGAACACTGCAGAGAATTGGAATAGAAGGAACATACCTCAACATCATAAAGGCAATATACAATAGGCCCACAGCCAACATTATGTTGAATGGGGAAAAACTACAAGAGTTCCACTTAAAAACAGGAACAAGACAAGGATGCCCGCTGTCACCACTCCTTTTCAATATAATACTTGCGACTCTAGCCAGAGCAATAAGGCAAGAGAAGGAAATCAACAGAGTACAAATAGGAAAAGAAGAAATGAAACTATCTCTATATGCAGATGACATGATGTTATACTTTGAATACCCAACAAACTCAACCAAAAGACTTATAGAACTGATCAACAAATTCAGCAAAGTGTCTGGATACAAAATCAGTCTTAAAAAATCAGAAGCTTTTGTATATGCCAACCATAAATCCACTGAAAATGAAATCCAGAAAACATTTCCACTGACGATATCCCCAAAACAATAAAATACTTAGGAATAAACCTAACCATGGATGTAAACGACCTCTACAAGGAAAATTATAAAACATTGAGAAAAGAAATTGAAGAAGATCTTAGAAGATGGAAAGACCTCCCATGCTCTTGGATAGGCAGATATTTATTATCATCAAAATGGCCATTCTTCCAAAAGTGATCTACAGATTCAATGCAATACCCATTAAATTACCAAGGTCATTCTTCACAGACATAAAAAAATCAGTCCTTAAACTCATCTGGAACAACAAAAAACCCAGAATAGCCAAAGGAGTTCTCAGCAACAAGAACCATGCAGGAGCCATCACAATACCTAACTTCAAACTATACTACAAAGCCATAGTAATAAAAACAGCATGGTATTGGCACAAAAGCAGACACATAGAACAATGGAGCAGAGTAGAAGACTCAGAAACAAATCCACACACTTACAGCCAATTGATTTTTGACAAAGGAGCCAAAAACATACACTGGAAAAAAGATAGCCTCTTCAACAAATGGCATTGGCAAAACTGGTTAACCACATGTAGAAAAATGTCAATAAACCCCACTTTCTCACCCTGCACAAAAGTCAATTCAAGATGGATCAAAGACCTGGAAATTAGACCAGGGACCTTGCAACCGCTTGAAAAGGGCATAGGTCCAACACTTCAACACATAGGCACAGGTAAAGACTTCCTCAACAAACCCCAAAGGTACAGGAAATTAAAATAAGGATCAATAGGTGGGATTGCATTAAACTGAAGAGCTTTTGTGCAGCAAAGGAAACTATCAAGATCCTCAACAGAGAGCTGACAAAATGGGAGATTTTTTGTCAGCTACTCTCCTCTGATAGAGGACTAATATCTAGAATATACAGAGAGCTCAAGAAACTCACCACTAACAACACAAACAACCCAATAAAAAAATGGGCAAGTGAACTAAATAAGTGCTTCACAAAAGAAGAAATACAAATGGCCAATAAGTTTATGAAAAAGTGTTCAGCATCATTAGCAATCAGAAAGATGCAAATCAAAACTACTCTGAGATTTCACCTAACCCCAATTAGAATGGCAATCATTAAAAACACAAACAATAACAAATGCTGGCTAGGATGTGGAGAAGTAGGAACCCTAATACACTATTGGTGGGATTACAAATTAGTGCAACCACTTTGGAAAACAGTGTGGAGGATCCTCAGAAGATTGGAAATGAAATTTCCTTATGACCCAGCAATACCACTTCTAGGCATCTACCCAAAAGAATGGAAGCCAAATTACCAGAGTAATGCATGTGTATGGTTCTATGGAACCAGCCAAGATGCCCATCAACAGATTAATGGATTACAAAACTATGGGATATGTACACAATGGAATTTTATGCAGCCATCAAGAAGAACAAAATTATGATATTTGCAATGGAATTAGAGAACATTATGCTTAGTGAGATTAGTCAGTCACAAAAAGTGAAAAGACGGATGCTCGCCCTAATATGTGGAAGCTAGGTAGAATAGGGCATGGGAGGGAGTCCAGACAAAGATGGAGAAAACCTAAGGTGACCAAAGAAGAACTAACTGAGGGAGATTGGAGGGGGAAGAGGGAAACACACTAATGCACAGGATGTACATATGCAAATATACCAAAGTCAACTAATATGCTGAGCATGAGAAAGAGGGAAGGGGGGGGAATGGGGATGGGAATTGGGGGAGGGCTAATTGACCGTGGTGTCATGTATACTTCTACCACCCTGAAACCCATCAAGTTGTATGATTACAATGCACCAAAGAAAAAAATAAAAAAGATAATAAAATAAAGAGTAAAAGATATTAAAAAATAAAGTCTCCTCATTTGGCTGCTTTCTGCAATATTAATTTCAAATCTTTGCCTTCATATTATAGTGCCCCATCATAGGATCCTTAAAATCAGTCCCAGATTACAGACACTCATTTCTTTCTGTGCTGCCAACACCCAGAAACTAGAACGCTTCTTTAATTTAGACATCCTAGTGGATATGAAGTGGTATCTTGTTATTTTGCTTTACATTTCCCTATTGATTAATGATGTTCATGTGCTTACTAGTCATTTGTATGCCTATTGTTAGAGCAATTTCTGTTCAAATCCTTTGCCCATTTTAAAATCAGGCTAGCTTTTTATTTTTAAGTGGTAAAGATTCTTTACAGATTCTAAATACATATCCTGTATCACATATATGAATTGTAAACATTTTCCCCATTCTATGGGTTGTCTTTTTATTTTCTTGAAGATGTCATTTTCAGTATGAATGTTATTAATTGGTGATGTCCACTTTATTCCATCTTTTCTTTGCTATTTTGGAATAATAGCTACATTAAGTTCACAAAGGTATATGCCTATGTTTTCTTCTAAGGGTTTTTTTTTTTTTGCGGTACTGGGGATTGAACCCAGGGGCTTTATACCTCCGAGCTACACCCTCCGCCCTATTTTTTATTCTTTATTTTGAAACAGAGTCTTCCTACTAAGTTGCGGAGGGCCTCACTAAGTAGCTGAGGCTGGCTGCGAACCTGGATCCTCCGGTCTCAGCCTCCCAAGTACTGGGATTACACACATGTGCCACCACGCCCGGCTCTTCTAAGAGTTTTATGGTTTTAACTCTTATACTTAAGTTGGTGATCCATTTTGATCTAGCTTTTGTGCATTGTGTGAGTAAGGGGACGGCATTACTACTCTGCATGTGCCTATCTAATTATTTCAATCACCATTTGATGAAAAGACTATTATTTTCTCATCGAATTTTGTTGGCATCTCTATATAAAATTAGTTCACCAGAAATGTAAGGGTTAATTTCTAGGCTCTAAGTTCTTATTTTTTTATTGGTGTGTGTGGTACTGGGGATTGAATACAGGACCATTCTACCTCTGGGCTACACCTTCAGCCCTTAATTATTTTTTATTTTGAAACAAGGTCTTGCTAGGTTGCTGAGAGTCTTGATAAGTTGCTGAGTCTGGTCTCGAACCAGAGATCCTTCTGTCTAAGCCTTCCAGGTACGGGGATTACAGGTGTGGGCTCTACATGTTTATTGCCTTGATCTATATGTCTTTTCTTATGCCAGTACCATGCTATGTTGATTGTGATAGCATTATAGCAAGTTCTTAAATTTAAAAAAAAGTTATTTCTCTTATGTGTACCTACTTGGAATAGAGCTTTTACAACATGAGACTTTAGGAGGGAGGGATGAGAAATGCCAACAGCCTGTCCTTCCCTGAATGAAACCATAGACTCAGACTTGGAGATGTGGGGAGAAGAAACCCCTGTCTTCTTGGGGTTTATGCCTAGGACGAAGCTTCCACAGCGCAGTGTCAAGGGTGAAGCTGATGGACTGGATCATAGCATAAATGCTGTAGACACTCACAGGTTTTATTGACATTTAGTAAATTTTCTTATATGAATTGCTTCTTCATTTGTTGGATACCCTTAGGAAAAGTTCCAGAGAATTTAAATGCATATTCTCTATGTTTCTACTAGCTAAACTGTCACTTACTTTATCCAACAAATATTATTTAAGTAAATCTTGAGGGGATGATTGGAACAGCTTTTAGGAAGGTAATAGTGAGAAGTCCTCTGCTTCCACTTGCATCTCTACAGAGTTGTGGCTGAGCAATAGCATTTAAGTTTGTGTAACTCTGCTCAAGGAGCTCAATTCAGGGTCTGATAGAATCATAACATTCACTAGTACACTCATTCATTGATTCTGTGAACATTAATAAGCATCTTGGTTTCAAAAATGTACAACTGCTTTGCCAGTCTTTGCTATGTTATGGTTTTTAAATGGAGAGCTCTAACCACAATGGTTCTATTTCACAGCATGTAATTTATGTATACTGTCTTTTTAACCACAAATATAGATTTCCTTTAAACCATGGTGTGTCTATAGCTTTTAAACATGTATGATACACTTCTTGGAAACAGCAAAGCTTTATCTAATAAGTAAGATTATTAAGCCCAATATTTAAAACTCTGCTAATAGCTATTTGTCTTCAAACATCAACTTTAATCTCTGCAATGCTGACCTGTTCACTTGGAAATAAGGTTACCATGATGGTGTTATGGGAATCTGCAGTAAATGGGACCTAATCACTTGAGCCAGAAATGGGACCTTTATGTATGCTTGTGGCGGTGTCGAAGATGTAACTGTGTTATAATTCAAAGTTTTTTTAGTCCTCATGACAGTATTATGATGTCTATTTCATGACTGAATTCTTCCACTAGGGACTTTTGTGAAATCTGCATTTCTCTTTGTTTGTTTGTTTTGTGGTACTGGGGATTGAACCCAGGGGCATTCTACCTCTGAGCTATACCCCCTGCCTTGTTTAGTTTTTTGTTTTGAAACAGGGTCTTGCTAGGTTGCTGAGAGTCTCACTAAGTTTCAGAGGCTGTTCTTAAACCTGCCATCCTCCTGTCTCAGCCTCTCGAGTACTGGGATTACAGGCGTGCATTTCTACAGTGAGCTGTGTTGTCAGTTGACCTTCACCTAGAGGATGTATTTGTAAACATAAATTTGCATTTGTAAACATAAGTTTAAATTCAGGTCCTGGAATAACTAAACAAAATTCTGGAATTGATCAGTGTGTGATATAAGCACATATGTAAATATCACATTGGACCTTATTAGTATGTACAGTTAATATGTGTTCATAAAAAATTAAAAAAGAAATTGTAGATGCTCTGAGTTTCATAGACTTCTATCTGAGAAACGTGGTCTACATCCTGCACTTGATATTCCATCATATTCTACCTAGTGTTGTTATTTAGGCTTTTATGTATATTCCACCTCTATTTTATTTAAATTTTAGAATTATGCACATTTTCACCTCTTTTTTTATTTAAATTTTAGAATTAATTTACACATTTCTTGAATAATGCAAGAAGGCATATGAAACCTCTTAAAATTATATCTATACTTATTTTGGAATAACATGTTTTATAATGTCTACCAACTTTTGAAAGTCTTATGTTGATGTATATTTCAGAATGCCCTGGGAGGGAGATTATTCTGTCACATATTAGTCAGGGTTTTTGCAAAGAAACAGAGCCAGGGAAGTTGGTGGTGCAATTTAGCCTAAGAGCCAGAGAGTGACTCATGCAGATTCCTGTCTGAGTATGAAGGACTAAGAACCAGGAGTACCAAGGGCAGGAGAAGATTATTATTCTAGCTCTAGCAGTCAAGAAGAAAATGAGTTTAATCCTTCATTCTTCCTCTACCTTTTTATTCTATTCAAGCCCTCAACAGATTGGTTGATGTCCACTCATGTTAAAAAGGGCCAATTCAGAAGCTAATATCTTCCAGAAATACCCTCACAGACACACCCAGAAATAATATATATATATTTTTTTGCGGTACTGGGGATTGAACCCAGGGGAGTTCTACCTCCGTGCTACACCCCCAGCCCTATTTTTTATACTTTGTTTTGAAACCAGGTCTCACGAAGTTGCTGAGGGCCTCACTAAGGAGAGAGAGAGAGAGAGAGAGAGAGAGAGCTGAGACTGGCCGTGAACCCGGATCCTCCGGTCTCTGCCTCCCAAAGTACTGGGATTACAAGCGTGCGCCACCACGCCTGGCCCCAGAAATAATATTTAACCAGATATCAGAGCATCCTGTGGCCCCATCGAATTGGCAAACAAAATTAACCATCACAAAGAATAAATGGATTGGTATGTCTTCTTGAGAAATCGATCCTTTTGTCATAATGAAATAAACATCTTTATTCCCAGTAATCTTCTTGCTTCTAAAATATACTCTGTTTTCAATAAATACAAAAGTAGATTCCAGCTTCCTTTTGCTAATCTTAGCATGGTATATCATTTTCCACCCTTTTACTATGGTCTTGTTTGCTTCTTAACATTTAAAGTGATTTCCTTGTAGATAGTATAGAGTTAGGCACTGTTTTTTGTTGTTGTTTTGTTTTGTTTTGATTTTTATCCAATTTTTCAACCTCTGCTTTTTAACTGGGGTATCTGGACCATTTATATTTAATGTGATTATTATATTTATTGGGCTTAAATCTATTACCTGGTGATTTGTTTTCAATTTATCCTGTTTTGTTTCCTTTTACTTTTTGAATTAACTCAGGTATTTGGCTTTTTTTAATGATTTCATTGTTTTCTTCTTTGTTGACCTATTAGCTATGTTATAGTTTGAATATAGAATATACCCTAGAAAAGCAATGTAAAAATGTTCAAAGGTGAAATAATTGAATCAAGGCTCTAATCTTATCAATGGATCAAGCCACTGAAGGATTAATAATTTGAATAAATTTACTGGGTGGTAATTTAGGCAAGTGGGGCATGGATGGAGGCCGTAGGTCACTGGGGTTATGGCTTAGGCATGATATCTGCCCCTGGTTACTTCCCTCCACCTCCTTCTTCTTAACTCTCGACATCAAGTTGAGCTCAGCTTTCCTCTCCCATACTGTGCTGCCATGATGTCTACATTGGAGTTGGCATCTATGGACTGTACCTCTGAAAACATGAGCCAATTTAACTTTTCCTGCTCTATGTTGTCCATGTTAGGTATTTTGGTCACAGTGATAGAAAAGCTGACTAAAACAAGCTATTCCTTATTATTCTGTTATTTTAGTGGTTGCAATAGGGTTTATAAGCACATATTTTTAACTTACCAAATGATATTATACAAATTCACATATTCAAATGATATTATACTATTTCACATACAGTACTAGAAACTTACAATACTATTCTTTTATTTCTTATTTCCCAAATTTTTATGTTGCTGTTTTTCTACATTTACTTTTAGGTATGTTATAGCCCTTACAACAAATTATTAATTTTTGTTAGTTATCTTTTTTAAAACGATTTAAATGCTAATCAAGTCATTTGTTTACCTATCTAGACACTATTTCCAATGTTCTCCACTCCTTTGTTTAGATCCATGTTTCCATATGATACCATTTTCCTTCATTCTTTGAAGGACTTTCTTTTATTGCAAGTCTGATGGTGATGAAGTATTTACTTTGCTGTTGACTCTGAAGGACATTTTTACTGGATATAGAAGTCTAGGTCGATATATATTTTTTCTTTTAATAATCTAAAGATTTTTCTCTATCTTGTCACTTGCCTTGCTTTAGATGAGAAAGCTACTGTTGTTTTTGTCTTTGTTTCTCAGCATTGATGTGCTATCCTCCCCTCTCCCTACACTTAAGATTTTTGTCTGTATCACTGTTTTTGAGTGGTCTGATTATGCCTTGGTGTGGTTTTCTCAATGTTTTCTTGGTTTCATTGAGCTTCTTGGATCTCTAGGATAGTATTATTAATCAAATTTGGAAGCATTTCAGCCATTATTTCTCCAAATGTTTTTGCCCTCCCATTCAAGAAACTCCATTTATACTTATATTAAGCCACAGTCCACTGATGCTCTGTTCACTTTTAAAAACTCCTTGTTCTGTGTTTCATTTAATAGTTTCTGTCACTGTGTCTTTAATTTCAGTGTGTGGCTTTTTTTTGGGGGGGGTACTAGAAATTGAACCCAGAGGCATTCTACCTCTGAGCTATACCCCCAATCCTATTTTATTTTCTATTTTGAAACAGGGTCACACTAAATTGCTGAGGATCTGGTTAAGTTGCTGAGACTGGCCTCAAGCCTGGGATCCTCAGTCTTTCTCAGCCTCCCAAGAACTGGGATTACAGGTGTGCGCCACTATGTCCGGCTTCCAGTATACTTTTAATCTCAGATATGGTAGTGTTCATGTCTGAATATCCAGGTCACTTGTTAACTTGCTTAAATTTACTAATTCTAATGTCTGAGTCAGTTTGGGTTCTATTTCTATTAACTGATTTTTCTCCACATCAGTGGTTATATTTTCCAATTTGTTTGTATGTCTAAAAAATTTTGGATTGGATACTAGATTGACTTTTACTTTTTCAAACATTGAATATTCTTGTATATCTATAAAGGCTCTAACGTTCTGTTCTGCACATAATTAAGTTACATGGATAAAAGTCCAGCCTTTCTCATCGTATGCTTAAAATTTGGCAGGCAAGGCTGTAGGAATACTAATTCTGGGGTTAATTATTCTCTACTACTGAAGCGAGATCTCCCTTTGTACTTTTTGCCAATACCTTGCAAATCATGAGATTCTCTAGTTTGACTGATAACAACAAGTAACATTTTAAATTCTGTGTCAGTGTGGAGCATTGCTATCTGTAATTGTTTCAGGCGAATCTTTTTTCTGTCTTCAAGTAGTTTTCTCACACACATGTTTTGATCAACATTCAGTTGAATATTTGAATGGGGGTTTTCTACAGATCTCTGGAATCCATTCTCTGTGTAGCTTTCTCTTCTCCCACACTATACCTTTTATAATCTAGTCCTCTTGCTCTCATCAGTCTCTCAGTTCTACCTCCTTAACTTACGACATTCTGCAAGACTGTCCCTGGGTTCCTCTCCCTGCTGCACACCCAAGAAAATCTCTCAGGGCATTATTATGGGCCAAATGTAGAGCTGGCTTATGTACTTTGTTTTAAACTGGTTTTAACTGCTACCCTATACTATATCTGGAAATCCACTGTTTCACATATTTTGGCAGTTTTTTAAAAAACGTTTGGCCATTCCAGACAGGAAGGTAAATCTGTTCCCTATTATTCCATCCTGGCCAGAGACATTTTCTTAGTATGCTTTAATTTGTCTCTTCCTCAAGAGCACCTATAATTGGTTTCCTATGATGTGACGGAGAGTTCTGGTCCTCAGCACATCATCATAATAATGGTTTGGCTATTCCACTTTGCCATTTGGGCTCCAAGGTTACCTGGGTGATGGTTATACTGTAAAAATGCAAGCCTCTCTCTCCCCCTCCTCTCTTTTTTGACAGAGGAAAACATAAATAACATAAATTTTCAGATGGGTTTCCATGAAATGCCATGCTTCTAAATGTAATGGAGTAAAACCGTATTGATTCAAAAACCTCTAATTGGTAAGATAAATCACTCAAATAATAGTAGACTAAATTTATCTTCACTCTGTTGCTTCTATCTTCATAAAAAAAGACAATTATAGAGTGTAAAGGAAGTCAACAAGCAAAGGTTTAAGGAACTTAAAAGAAAAACTACTTTTAACATAAGCAGATAATGATGCAGAAAAAAGCTTTGATCATTTGAAACTAGCACTATCTACTTATTTAAACAAGTTACTTAAGGTCTCTATGAAAGAGTTTAATGAATGAGACCTTTAAAAGCCTATGTGAGTTATTCTGTCTCATGGTGAATTTTGTACAAATTCTTTCAGTCACTGCATCAAACACAGATAAGCACCTCCACGTGGCAGATGGCCCTTTCCTCTTTTATAGCTAAAAGTAACAAATGTGTTTTTCTGTTAAATGTATTCGCCAATTCAGCCTGTTTTTGCTTTCTTGGGTCTAAATTATATACTGATGAATGGGCAGTGTTTTTAAATAAGTGAAGTTTTTCATGTGTGGAAACCAATACTCTTTGGTTAAGGAAACAAAATTTCCCTGAAAACAGAATCTTTCCTGACCCCGATGTGGCAGGCCTCATTTGCCAAAGCAGCATCCTCTGACTTGCATTTCAGTCTTTCAGCAGAAAGAAGAAAAACATTATAAACTACGAAGCATGCCCTTAAATTCAGGTCTACCTGTCTTGAAAGAGAAGCAGTGAGAGAAATGGTTTTCCCAAACAGAGTTTAGTTTATTTATTTAATAAAAGTTCATTAGGTTCTTATGAGAAAATTTCATGAATTCTTATTCCCTCTCTACTCTGACCTGAGCACTGAGCCTCTCTGTCCTTTGGGAATCCTTGGAGACTTACCCTGTGTCTCAGCCTGCGTTCTCACAGCTGTGACCCAATCAGCCTGACCACACACAACTTAGAGGAAGGAAGATTTATTTACTCACAGTTCTGGAGATTTCAGAGGATCAGTCCATGTTAGGCCAGGTCTGCGGAGCTCAGGACATGGCAGCTGGAGGCAGAGAGGGAGAGAGCAAGGCTCTGCTCTTACGTCATGGAGGACAGAAGCAAGAGAGTGAGCAAGGGGAAGAGGGACCATATATAATACTCAGGCCACACCCCAGAGACCCACCTCACTAGGTTACCACTCAGTAAATCTATTGCAAGGATGTATACAGTGATGAAATTACAGCCCTTATCACTTAATTATATCAACTCTGAACATTAATACATGAGCTCTTCAGGGGACGTTCTATATCTAATATCTAACCATAATACCTGTTTCCTGTTGGGAGTCTGGAGGATGGTAGGGTAGGGAGTAGGTTAGAAAGGGCTACATCAGGCATAAAGGACTGAAGATGGCCTTGAATGACAGAGAGTTTCTTAGGCATGGGGCCAAAGGGACAGCCAGAATAGAAGCTGATAGATGGCAAAGATTGTGATGTGTTGAGGGAGTGAGTGTTTGTGCCAGAACATCAGTTGCTGTGGAAGAAGGATGGTAGCTAATACTGGAAGGGGAAGATCCACCTCACTGTGAGAGGGCCTCTATACTAAGCTGAGTCACTGTTCTTAACTTAGAGTTCTTTCAAGGACTGCAGCATATGTTCAAGGCTCTCAATTCAGTCTCTATTTCCAGAGCTGCCTTTTTTATATACTGGGCTTTCATATAAGATTGCCTTGGACAAAGGCTTTCTAGAGGCAAACAAGCCAACTAAAAACAAGTAAGACTTACCAATTGTTAATTAATTATCTATGGAGAGTAATCAGGAGAGGGAACTAAGACTTAACCTCAAAAGTTTTGAGGTTAGGGGCTTAGAAAATGGCAGCAGCAATCATAGTAATAAGAAAGGCAACAGGAGTAAAGCGTGGTGGTACACACCTGTAATCCCAGTACTTGGGAGGCTGAGACAGAAGGATCACAGGTTCAAGACCAGCCTCAGCAGTTTAGTAAGATCCTCAGCAAGTTAGTGAGATCCTATTCCAAAATTTAAAAAATAAATAAAAATAAAAAGGTCTGGAAGTGTGACTTGGCAGTAGAATGTCCCTGGTTCAATCCCCAGTAGCACACACAGAAAAGGAAAGGGAAGGAAACGAAAGAGAACAGAAGGGAGGGGAGGGGAGGGGAGGGGAGGGGAAGGGGAAGGGAAGGGAAGGGAAGGGAAGGGAAGGGAAGGGAAGGGAAGGGAAAGGAAGGGAAGGGAGGGGAAGGGAAGGCAGAAAGGCTTGCAGGCAATGGAAAGGCTAATATGAGAGCTTGGTTTGGGATGAAGATACAGATACTATTTAAGCATCCTGTAGGATTTAGGGGATGATTAAAACCTAATTGCACTCACAGCGAGTTGAAAGCTTTACACAAGGTCCTAGCAACTAATGCTGAACAGTAAAACTGAAATGAGTAAGTCAATAAATACATGAAAGAAAGGAACTACTATGAACTGGAGCAGTCGGAGAATTCTTCATGGAAAGCTTGGAATGGAGCTGGGTCATAACTGCCATTTGGATTGTTGGTAAAGGATTTGGGCCAGTTGGCATGGAGCGTTGGACACCTGGAACACTTGCCAATTCTGGGTGGCATCAATTTGGTAAAAGGTCTATAATTTTGAGAATGTGTTAGGATGAATTCACTTTCTGCTGTTAGCATAGGAAAATTGTCCCAAATCCCAGAGAACCACCATGGACCCAGGGAAAGCAGGTGCTAAAAGTTGGATTTGAAAGAGTGATCATACAGCAACAAAACCACGGTTCTGGAGCCCACCACTTGCTTTTCTACCATGTTAAGTGGTGGGTCCAAGTCTAGGCCAACCAGAGAGTAGAGCACAAGCTTCCAGCTTCATGAATGTTGTCACAGTATCAACGGAAAGATCAGATACAAATTAACACCATCCAGGAAGAAGCAGCAAGGAGTGTAGCAGCAGGTTTCAAAAGGAGAAGAGTCATACCCATGACGAAGAGAAAGGGGACATGATGATTTCTCATCGCTTCTCACTCCCAGGCCATGAAAAATGGCTTTATCTGCAGGCTCTACCTCTACTGGACCTACGTGGGAATTCTTCTCAAGCCATTGTCTTGTGTGGTATATCAGATATCCTCTTGCTCATAGGATACCTTTTAAAAGTCCCTGGGAGAAGAGGAAAAGCAAAAATTAAAATATCCCTAGCAAACACAAAACTTCGCTGTCTGACAGCCCATCCACTCAGAATTTAGCCTGAACAAAGAACCCAGAAATAGTCCCTCTTCCATTGTTCTGGAAGATTGTAAAAGTTTTCTCAATGTAATTTTATTGCTTTTTTTCTTTTTTTCCCGCCATTTATGAACATATGTGATTTTTATGATATTCACAACATGCTTGTGTCACAAGATTCAAATTTAATTTCCTGCAATTACTGCACAATATGCATGGCAAAAAATGATATAAAAATGACAGAAAATAATGAACAGTTACTCCATTTCTGCTAAGTTACCTTTTGGAAATAAAACTCAAGCATGACCCAGCCCGTGTTGTGTAGCGGCATCTGTAATAATCGTTAGGAATTTTCAAATGTTCTGATAGTAGCAGGATTTAGTTTATTGGGAAATTATCATCCTGCACACCAGAGATTTAAGATCGGTTGTAACTTCCTTCCTTCTCCTCAGTAAATGTGCGTGGTTAGCCGGTGGTATAGCAACAATGCTTTACACCTTCCAATTGAGGGTTAAATGTACTTTGAGCTAACTTTTTCATGTCATTTTGTACAACCTTTCTTACAGGTAGCAATCATGAACTTGTAAGCAAAAGCTTGTTTATGACAGAAGCAGAGGAGAAATTCTTCCTACCACTTTTTCCATGGAGGCACTAAAAGTTCATTGATGAAGAATCTTGGGTGTAGAGGCTGCAGACCTGGGTTTAAAGTGCCTGACTACTACTTAGCAACTATGTCTAAGACTCTTAATCATGCTCTGCCTTAGTGTGCCATCACTAAAATGGACAGTTGAAAAGTTTCTACCTTAGGAGATTCAATGATGTGGTGCATAGAATGTACCTCGTATACGGTAAGCTCTCAACACGTTAGCTCCCATGATGATATTGATAATGAGGCCAACTACCATGCAGTGGCGTGTCCAGGGCCTTCTCCAATGTAGAAAATCATAGCGACAGTACCCTGAGGTGCGTGTTGGAGTGGAGCAAGTTCTGGTGCCTGAGTGACACCTCCCACCTGTGTTTGTTTACTTAGTTCTAATTCAGGCATACAAAAAGGGACCGAACATGTTTTGTCTTACTAGGTGTTAATTTTCATGAAATGTCATTCCTGAATTGGCTTAACTTTGCCCAAATGTTTGTGAGTGGGAGAAAATTCCTAAGTGAGTAGGAAAAGAATGGAATAGAGAGAAATAAGGAAGGAGGCAAAGAAGAAAGAATTGCAAAGGTGATTGGACTTTAAAGATAATATTCTTTGGAAAAATAAAAAAAAGAATAGAAAGAAAAAGATTAACTGACATCCTCTCCTAAGTAAGGTGCACAGGCATCCATCATGTTGGCATTTGATGGGCTAAAGTTCTGCCAGGATGAGCTGTGCTTTAGTGTTTTCCACTCCATTAAAGCACAAAAAGTCTTTTCCTAAATGCAAATAGGGGTTCCTGTTCCAACTATTTGTTTTCTTGAGCAAATTCACTGACAATAAAAACTTGTGCTATTGAGATATAAAATGGTATAACAGGAGATACTGAGGATTAAGACTCCTTCATGCCACCTTTATTTTCTGGTTGACCATGTTTTTTTTTATTTTTTTTCCTTTTTTATTTGTGGTACTGGGTATTGAACACAGGGGCATTCTACCTCTGAGTTACACGCCCGGCCCTATTTCATATTTTATTTTGAAACAGGGCGGTCTCATTAAGTCGCTAAGTTGCTGACATTGGCCTTGAACCTGCGATCCCTCCATCTCATCTTCCCAAGTACTGGGATTACAAGCATGTGCCACCAGCCACCAGGCCTGGCTTTATTGTTTCTTTATATTCCACCTATTATCATATTTATATTGGTCTTCATGCCTTTGGATAGGCATGGACTAGAATGCACTAGTCTAGGACAAATTAAGATACCTTGATTGCTGAGACAGGAGGATCACAGGTTCAAGGACAGCCTCAGCAAACAGACTCTCATCAACCTAGCAAGACCCTGTTTCAAAATAAAAATAAAATAGGTCTGGGGGTGTAGCTTGGAAGTATAATGTCCCTGGGTTCAATCCCCAGTGCCACACACACACACAAAAAGTTATCTTGAAGGTGTCTATCCAAAAAAAAGAATAAAGTTTGGAGAGGAAGCACCCTGAAAAGAGGTAGGTTCTCTGAAAGATATTGAACAAGAATGGCAAATTCTTAGATGATTTCTGAATGTTATTGACTGCCTAGATCCCCTTGTTAAGAGTGAAAGTGATCTTGTATCCACACTGTATGAGAACCGGTAATGGTCATGAGAGATTAAGGTCTTCCATGGGCCCAGTGATAAGAGCCACATGTTTACGCCATTCACCTTGAATTGAGAAAGCAAGCCAAGATCCAGGGCAGTGTAAATAAAGTAAAGGAAGTGGGAACATAGAATCACGGCTTTCACAGAGAGCTTCCTTCTGAAGGTGATGCTTGAGGACTGGTTAGTGTCACATCTCCTCTCTATGGTAGATACAGTTCAACAACTGACTGTGACTGTTTGACTCCATGTAGTTTAAAAAACTATAGACCAACTGACAAATGAGTCTGGTTGTCCCCATCACCACCATCACTGCCACACCCACTCCTTCTAGGGAATTGAAGTAAAAGTCATTCAATGGGAAATTTTTAAAGACATTTGTCATGGAAGCCCAAATCATCTCACTGGATAGGAAATTTGGGATAGACATCTACCCAGAGATTTTTTATGTTTTTAATGTCACAGGCTTCACATTGTTTACGGAGACATTCTAATTAAAAACCAGCATCATAAGTCTCCAGTCTTTGTGACTGAACATGCACATCTCTTGCCTAGCATGGAGTACGTTTTCAAACCTGAGTAATAAGCCAGTGGTGTGGAGGCAGAAGGTTTCCACCAAGAGGCCATCTTGAAATCACATTTTGCACAGACCAGCCTCACTGCAAACAGAAGTCTCTCTTCACCAGAATCCCCGCGTCAGTTAACAACACTGAAACAATCCACTAGTTCTGCTTTAGTGCACGGCCTTTCCCGGGGTAAATGTCCCCAACCTCGTTTCCCTCAATGAATTAAGGGTTGCTATATAGGAAACATGTCTGGCTCAGTTGTAATGTACATGTAAACATTCATGGAGCTGATTTATTGTGCCCCCCATTTTCTTTTGAATGAATACCAAATGTAAAAGAAAATGCTTTAAAATGAAATGTTTCACAACAGCCACTCACTGAAAACAGTGCTGGCTGACAAGGACTGAGCATCGTGAGGCTGGTTCCCATCGGCCTAGGAGGGAGGCCAGAGACTCTGAGAACTCTTTCCATGGGCTGCATTGATGCAAGTAGTGTGTCCGGATCCTGCTTCAAAAACATATTTATTCTTTTGTTTTCAGTTCTGGTTCTTTTGAGGGAAGATTGTACGATGACCAGTTGGAACACAGTTGCTCAGAAGAGGACAAACATAATGGAAAGGGGAGTTTGGAAACCATGTTCTTAGAGAACTAGAAAAAGGGGAGGGTAAATGAGTGATATGTGCGTGTATGCTTCTACCACCCTGAACCTCATCAAGATGTATGATTACAATGCACCAATAAATAAATAAATAAATAGAATTATCAATGCCAATCTCAATAACATGTACAGGGAAGGGGAGGGAGTGGGGTGGGATCCAGAGAGAAACACACCAAGTGCTGTGTGCATGTGTGTTCCTATCACTCTGAACCATAGTATGATGTATAATTATAATGCACCAATAAAAGTATATTATAAAAAGGTAGATATGAATGTGTGTGTGGGGGGGTGACTGGGGATTGAACCCAGGGGCTTTTTACCTCTGAGCTACACCCTCAACCCTATTTTATTATTTGTTTGTTTGTTTGTTTATTTATGTATTTGGTATTAGAGGTTCAACCCAGAGGCATTCTACCTCCAAGCTACACACCCAGCCCTACTTTGTTTTTTTAATTTCTTATATTTATTTATTTATTTATTTATTTATTTATTTATTTATTTTTGCGGTGCCGGGGATTGAACACAGGGGCGTTCTACCTCCGCGCTACGCCCCCAGCCCTATTTTTTTATACTTTATTTTGAAACCGGGTCTCACGAAGTTGCGGAGGGCCTCACTAAGGAGAGAGAGAGAGAGAGAGAGAGAGAGAGAGAAAGAGAGCGCTGAGGCTGGCCGCGAACCCGGATCCTCCGGTCTCTGCCTCCCAAAGTATTGGGATTACAAGCATGCGCCACCACGCCCGACTTAATTTCTTATATTTGAAACAAGGTCTTGCTAAGTGGCTGAGGAACCTCACTAAGTCTGTTGAGTCTGGCCTCGAACCTGTGATCCTCCTGTCTCAGTCTCCCAAGTACTGGGATTACAAGTGTCTGCCACCACCCCCAGATTATTTTATTTTGAAACAGGGTCTCTCTAAGTTGCTGAGGGTCTCCCTTAGTTGCTGAGACCAGCCTCAAACCTGTGAACCTCCTGTCTCAGATTCTCAAGAACTAGAATGACAGGTGTACTCCAACACACTCGGCTAGTGGTTATCATTTTTTAAGTCTAAGTTGTCTCTATGAAGTTATCAGAATGATCTGGGGACGAGGGGTGATCTGCTCTTTCTTGTTCCCTAATGGAAAAAGGAATGGGGTGGAGTTATCAGAAAAGCAAATTTTGTCCAAATATATAGTGGATACTTTTAATTATAAGAGATTTAGATTTCCCATTCTGAGACAGTTCCACCACAGCCGGGTCTCTATGCTTTGGCCGCCTTATATAATGGGGCTTCATGTTCCTGGGAACGATTGGGAACTAACTTCAAAAGAGTCTTAAATTCTCTAATTTGTTTCTATCACTCTTTGATCTTTCAGTTTGCCTCCATATAGTCTTCAGTGTGTGTGTGTGTGTGTGTGTGTGTGTGTGTGTGTGTGTGTGTGTGTGAAATCTGATAGAAATCAATCAATGGATCCACTTGGAAATTGTGTCAATCAATTTTTGTAGATAAATTAATTATAAACAGGTTCACGCAACTCATTATTGAGAGGAAACAAATCATAAATCTTCTGTTAAGAATCCCTTTGCAGTGCAAATAATTACTTCTAAAATAAAACATTTTTATTTCCTTGAACTGTTTTTTCTAACATAGAGAACATCTGTATATCCCAGCAGCACAAGACACCCCATCAGTAATTAAATAGAAGAAATCGTGACTCTTTTGGCTTTATGGATAGAACTTCTAGGCTCCACCCAACTCCTCCTCTCATTGAATAAACACTTCATTAGAATGTCTCACACTGGAAATATTAACACCTAATTAATGGAATTCAGTGCCATCAGAGAGTTACAATGCTAAGGTCTTGTGCCATGTGTGGAGTTAAAGTTCTCTTTCCAGGACCTCCTTCCCAAGCATGCCACTAACCAGCTAAGGAACCTGTTTCACCTGCTTGAACCTCAGTTTTTGAGCATGTGGATTGGCTGGTGGCAGCACCACATGCCCATGGCCAGACAACTGCATCCAAACACACCACCAAATGTAGAGCAATATCCCATCTAAGCAATGAACGACAATAATATTCTCTATAGTTGTGATCAAGGTTAAATGCTTAAAAATACAGTTAGGAAGGAGTTAATGTTTAGAAGACTTAATATAAACATAGACTTAATATAAACATAAAGCATTTTGAAATTTTATTTTAGAGTACAAACGTCCACACTTTGATTAGGGGCAGAATCATATTTTGTATGCTTTTGACAATGTTTTTTAAAAATCTTCCTTTCTAGTTGGGTGCGGTGGTGCATGCCCATAATCCCAGGACTTGGGAGGCTAAGACAAGAGGATCACAGTTTCAAGGACAACAAACTAGAGAGACCCTGTTTCAAAACAAAAAATAAAAAAGGCTAGGGGTATAGCTCGTAGGAGCACGCCCCTGGGTTCAATCCCCAATACCACCAAAAAACAAAATAAAATAAAAAGATCTACTAAAAGGTTCACATGTAGCTGGGCATGGTGGCACACACCTGTAATCCCAGTACTTGGGAGACTGAGACAGGAGGATTGCAGGTTCAAGGACAGCCTCTGCAACTTAGTGAGACTCTTAGCAACCTAGTGAGATCCTGTTTCAAAACAACAGCAACAACAACAACATAAATAAATAAATAAATAAATAAATAAATAAAATGGGTTTGGGGGTGTAGCTCGGAGGTAGAATACCCCTGGGTTCTATCCCAGTACCACACACACACAAAAATAAAAATAAAAAAAGTTTACATAGAATTAATGAAGCAGACTTATGATAATTTGACTGCTGTGTACACAGGTTTTCTGGTGAGTACCAGAGAACCATACTCCCAGAAAAGTAATTACCTCATCAGACAAATGCCTGATTAGTCTATGAAGTGTCCACAAAGCTAGAATATACAGATATGTTCTCCATTCCAACATGTTAGATTTTTAGCAGCCCAAAACCCTGGGCCTTCCTCTATTAATATTTTCCTTCACTTTCCTCCTTCTTCCTCATGAAGAAAACAAGTCCAGTAAGAAGAAAAATGGCTGTGAACTGTGTGACCTCAGTTTCCCTCTTGGGCCTTATTTGTAAACAAGGAGGTCAAACTGGACCAGGAATTGGCAACCTACAGGTTGCAGGCAAGTCCAGCCTTTTGCTTGCTTTGCAGGATGTGAAAAATGATTTTTTTCTATGTTCGCACCACTGACAAAAGATTAAAAGTAGAATATGTTATAATATGAAAATCATACGAAATTAAACTTTCAGTGCCATAAAGAAAGTTTGATTGACACAGCCACACTCATTCATCTATGTACTGTCAACAACAGCTTTTTTGCTGAAATGGCAATTGAATAATTTTAACAGAGATCATAGGGCCAGAAAAGCCAGAAATATTTAC
Organism: Glis glis; assembly: GCA_004027185.1. Taxonomy (NCBI): domain Eukaryota; kingdom Metazoa; phylum Chordata; class Mammalia; order Rodentia; family Gliridae; genus Glis; species Glis glis. Next base: position 3,017 of record PVJS01031278.1, on the reverse strand, counting down.
CATCGGGCCCTTTATAAAAAAATTTTGCTGACCCCTCTGCAACGACAAACCTTGAGCTACCAAGGTTCTTGACAACTCAAATTTTTCGTAATTTCTTCCCACTAACTTTAATTTCCTTTCATTCCCTGATCTCTAGGCTACGATAGTCATGGGGAAAGAACCTGAAATAAATAAAGCGACATCAACTCAATGATACGGCCACACCAGAGATAGAATGCAGGCCTCATTTTGGTTCCCTCCACTGCACTGGTTTTATCTTTTCTGGAACATCTTGTCTAACCTCAGTCCCTTCCCTTCGACCTTGGGCTCGCTAAGGTCACCTCTCTCATAGACTTCCCCTTCTGCATTGCAAAGTTAATGGACCCTGAGACTTATCATTGGGACATGTCAAACAAGAGAAGAAAATACTACATTTGACACCTGTTTTGACAACAAAAATTCCAATGGGATGGTGGTAGAATGAGGACCATAATTTTAGGGTTCTGGGTCTGCCTGCTGAGAGGTTCCTGGAAGCAATTCAAATGAACATTGTTAGCATTTATTGAGCATTTGCTATTAAATGAACATATAGTCTTAAACCCGGAAAGCTATAATTTTGGTTGTTAATTCAGCCAGAGCCAGACAACCTTCCTCTCTCCATCCATATCAGTCCCTTTGCTCTTAGGTTTGCTTCATCTATGTGCAGGTGCCTTTCTAAAACTGTAGGATCCCTTGTAGGGTGTATGGTCAAATAGAAATGATTGCCTAGAATCCCTTATTTTCTATTCCATATAAATATATCTTTAAGATGGTCACATTTGTAGACTTTGTAGAAATTGTGATTATAGGACTGTCACAAGGTTTGGGCAATTCCTCTAAATATGAACTGCTACTAAGAGCATGCTAAACATTCGTTTGTTTGTTTGCTTGTTTGTTTGTTTGCTTGTTTTGGTGCTGGGGATTGAAACCAAGCAGGCTCTACCTCTGAGATACAATACTAGCACTATTTTATTTTATTTTATGTTATGTTATTTTATTTTATTTTGAAACAGGATCTCTCTAAGTTACTGTGCACTGGCCTTGAACCTGTGACCCTCCTGTTTCAGCTTTCCAGGTATGGGGATTATAGGCATGCACCACCATGCTGGCCTAAAACATCTGTTCTTGACCAAGCTGTAGAGAGCATTGCTGTGGCCCAGGGAGTGGGCCCCTCCTACAGTTACCTACTTGAGTAACCAACATTCTTGGCTGATATATGAGGCTCCCAAGTTTAAATTTCAATGAAACCTCAGTTGAGACCTTTCTTAGCTAATGAAAGAAAAGTGAAGAGAATACATGTAATCTCCTAAAGGCCATAAGAGTAAACTTGTGATAAGAATTTCACAAGTTATTGACAAATTCAACAAATATTTATTTGTGCCTTCTGGACTCAGGATCCTCTGCCAGATGCTGTGAGATATATAAAATACTACACAGTGTGTTTCCTACCTTCCCGGAAGGCAAGAAAACTCAGACAAAGAAAGAAAATCATAGGACTCGAAGGGACCCCGTGAATGAATGCCTGTGGGACTTTAGAGCTCTATTTTCTGGATTGAACACAGAAACTTCCGTGGAGAAGGCAGCATATGATCCAAGCCCAGAAGGTTGGGAGGATTTCACTGGGGATTACAAAAGCACACTTTTCCCTGGATAAAGGCACAAGGCCTGAACTCATTGAAAAACAGCTAAAATGTGTTTTTGAGAACTCTTTTAATCGAATTTTTTTCTGGCTTTATTAAAAAAAAGACCAAAGTGTAGTTTTGATGTCGGGATTTTTCTACATTACTGTTTCTCACGTCATATCTTTAAAGTTCAAGTGTCCTTTGAAGACGCCGCTCTGAAGTTTTCACAAACTAATCTGAGGATATTTGTACCTAATTTATCCGGAGATGATAGGTCCTTGTGCTGCACATATGGTCTGCATATTCTGGATTGCTAAAGCTACTCTGATGATTATTTTTATTGATTTTATGATGGTGATATAAAGAAGGCATGTTGCATTTGCAAAGGGTTGTTTTTTAAAAAAAACACATTATTTGTACCTAGATATCTGGTTGCATAAATAATAAAAACAAATGGACTTGTCTAAATTTGTGGCATAATAAATATGGCAGTAACAGAAGAGCCTTTATCTGTCAGAAGGCATACTAGGACAAGAGGATTAGAGGGAAAAAAAAACAACCTTTGAGAATCAGAGTTCTTGTTAGTGCCTCTTAATGGACTAACAATTTAGATCTAATTGATCACAACATTAATTGTCCATAATCTCCATCTACTCGGGTAGCCTTGTGGGATATTACTAATCAAATTAGAGCTAATTCAAAGCAATCTCCAATTACACAATGTTTTGTCTCTGTTTCAGGCTTGGGGAGTCAGGGGCAATGCGGTGTTGATGACAGGCTGAGTCATGTGCCTGCTCAGCAACATTGGCCTTTCCAGGACTCATTTCCACGAAGGTGTGCTGCGTACTGAGGGCTCTGTGCAACACATCCAACAACAACCACAGCAAAGTGCCTTGAAAATTTGCAAAGAAAGAAAAACGATGATAGTGTTTTGCTTCTCGCTCAAATGTATGCATCTTCCAAACTTTTCACATCCGAGTTCTGTGGTGACCTCATTCTTGAACAATATGCAGGGTCAAGGAGTGATGGGAATCTTGGCTGTGCCTAGGAGTAGGTGCTGTTTTTCCTGATTAGTACTGTGTCATACGATTTTATTATGTAGGGTTATAGACCTGGGAGGAGATGAGCAGGCTTTCAGGACTGTTCTTTTTTTGTGTGCTACAGATTGAACCCAGGGGCATTCTACCTCCAAGCTACACCCCAAAACCTATTTTATTTTTTATTTGGAAACAGGGTCTCACTAAGTTGCTGAGAGCCTCACCAAGTGGCTAAAGCTGACTTTGAACCTATGATCCTCCTGTCTCAACCTCCCAAGTACTGGGATTACAGGTGTACAATACTAGGCCTGGCTCAGGATTGTTCTTTTTTTTTTTTTTT
>PVJS01031277.1:0-23512 GCA_004027185.1 Glis glis | reverse complement strand
AAAAAAAAAAAAAAAAAAAAAAGACCTAAGCGATCCCTCGCCACTTTAATTGCCTTTCTGGTGCCTGCCATAATTATTGCAGTCACAGCAAGTGTTGCCGGAGTTTTCCTTGCTGAATCCATCCCTACTGCTCATGTTGTTAACCAAGTTATGACCAATGTCACCCAAGATATGATTCATCAGACACATATAGATTCTATGATAGCTAGGAGACTGGATGCTTTAGAGGCGTCGGTGATATGGATGGGAGAACAGCAACAGGCTCTCATCAAAAGGCAGAGCCTGCATTGTGATGCTGGTCATGAACATATCTGTGTTACCCCTTTACTATATAATACACCCAACATGATTGGTCCAGAGTAAAACAACATCTTTTAGGAGCTTTTCAAGGTAATCTTCAAAAAGATATAACCAGCTTGGCACAAGAGTTAAAGAATCAAATAATTATGATTCAACAACAAACTCAAACTAATATATTACAGGACCTCCAGGAATCCCTCCAGTGGATAAATCCTCAAACATGGTATTCTGGACTCAATCTACGCATTTGTGGACTGATAGGATTTGCTATATTAATATTGTTTATTCTTCTTGTAGTAATCAAGAGGCTCCAAGGTGTGATTCAACATCATCACAAGATGACAGAAAAGTTCGTGGCCTTCATGGAGCTATATCATCTACAAAACAAAAGGGGGAATGTGGGAAACTGTTCTAAGTCTAAAGAATATTGGCTTAAGGATTTATAGCTTCTTGCTTGCTTTGGCAGAAGACTGCCTCTCTTGAGCCCCTTCGCTATCTAAGCTGTTTCCTCCTGTTTTACTACACCTGTTGTTTGCTTTGCTTAAAGTTGGAAGACCACCTAAGGAGGTTGCTGGAGACAGCAGCCTATGCCTCTTGCAAAAACTGCCAGATAACAACTTATCTTCTAAAGCATTCCTAACCCAATGCTCTACTCCTTAGCCAGAGACAATTAATGATTTGATGACCCAGCCTGAATTCTGTAAACCTGTAATAAAAGGAAGAGCTGAACTTTGTTCGGGGAGTTTGGCTCTCTTGCCTTTCTCCCCTCTCACCTCTTTGAGACCAGGAATAAAGTCTCAAGCGCATTTATTTCATTGTGTCGTCCTGTGTTGTGCTGGTACAGAGCCCGGCAAGTTCCAATCTTTCCATTTGACTCTTTTTGAATAATATTTCTTGCCAAAGATGTTTACCTATCCATTTGTTTAAAGTATTTACTTTTATCTCACGGAATGGGGATATAATAGCTGATCTAAAGTTTTTGTCTGGAAATCCCAACATTTGGATTTTCTTGAGGTTGTCATCTATTGACTATTCTTTACCTTTAGAATTAATCCTATTTCTTGTTTTTTTAAATATGTGGTATATTAAGTTATGCCCTGGACATTTTAAGACTCTAAGTCCTGTTAAAATTCCCAAGAGAATGTTGTATTATGATTCAGCTGACAGCCCGTCACATCGTACTTGGGTCACAGTTCAGTCTCCTTCTGTGTATGGTAATTTCAATGTCAGCTCAGTTATCAAAACCCTTGCTATACTACTTTCTGCATGTTTTCTATGTTAATAACTTGGAGATGAATCTAAGACTTGTATCGCTTCAAAGCAGATTAGGGGTGTCCTTGTCTGACTTCTTCCTCTTTGGAATGCCTCTCACATTCTGAATTCCAAGTGTCTCTTTTCTCAGTCCAATGTCTTGGAAGGTGGGATTTTTCTCAGAGACTCAGCCACTCACGGACCCCACAGTTCTGTGTGGTTCAAGGAGACCAGTGAAGTCTCATTGGGGCAAAACAATGAGAGAGAAGAGAGAAAGGGGGAGCAAGAGGGAGAGGGAGAGGGAGAGGGAGAGGGAGAAAAATACTGGAATTTCTTCCACACTCCATACCACAGAAGAAACTTTGTTTCTGTGATCAGAAAGATGGACTTTTTTTAGGTACCTGTGTGACTACACAATTTTTTTGTATTACCTTTTAAGCAGTGCAAAAACAAAACAAAACAGCACCTCATCCCATATACTTGGGCTCAAAGGGCCGTCTTGGCCCATTATTCACAACATAATGACAGGGTTTCTCTCTGCTTTTTGCTGCCTGTACCCCACTGTGCATGGGACTACAGTGATTATGTGGGTTAAAGCTGTATTAAAAGATGTGTGTAGGGGAGCCCTGAGTTTTTGCTCTTTTATAGATCATTCCAAAAGGACTGACTCCCCTCCTCAACCATCCTGTTCTTAGCTTTTCAGAGTAGTTAGTTGGCTTTTGTATTTTGTCCAGAGTTGCAGTTGTAATCAATAGGAGAGAGAGGATGCAGTGATTTATTCCTTCTAGACCAGCACTGGAATTCCAACAGCCTTGCTTCACGATGATAAGCTGAGGATTAAGACTCGGATGCAGATAATCCCAAAGCCCTTATCTTAATCGCTATATTCCACATTTTACCTATGAAGAATGTCTTTCCTTTTTATGTTTTATTATTTCAAGTGTGGAAGGAGTTCTATGCAATTACCATGCATAGTTGGTTTTGATCGGGAATGATTCCATAACAAAAACTTAGTAGTGTGTCCTTTGCGTTTGGTAGTTTGGGCACAATAGTTAAGCCAGTTTTTATTCCTTCCTGTGCCTAGTGATTATCCTCAGACCTTTGTGTAGAGGTTGGTTTTGAGGAATAGATATGATATGTGTGAATCTGATTCTACAACCAGCTCTTTATGCCATTCTACTCATCTTCAGATATTCTTCTATACAAATCCTTATCCAACTGGTTAGATGCTGCCTTTGAATAATTGTAGATTGATACTTCAGGGAATCTCTTCCTTCCTGTAAAAGAAACAACCAATTATCCTACATGAAAATCTTAGAATTGGAAACCTACTCTTTTATTGATGTGTTTCATGGTTATCCTAACTAGGGAGCAAATGTGGCAATTTTTAATTTCTAGCTGGTTCCATGTTAACCTTACAGATGCATCTGTATTTCTGTTTTTTGTTTGTTTTTGTTTTTCCTGTATTCCAGGAAATGCCCCATGTTTTTCTTGTATTTTTCTTTCTGTGTTCCAGGAAATTCCCCCTGTGCTTATAAATGCTTATGGAGTTTACTTTTACCTTCTGGAGCAGTGGGGGCCAAGTGTCATACAACAGGATGCTGTATTGCACACTAAATGTTATGATCATTAATGCTCAGTCCTGATGGAGAGTTTAAGCAGACCAGTTTTTTGATGAGTCATGATCAAATTAGTTAAGTTGCCAACCAGAAGCTGATTTTTAAATGGAAAACAGTTATGGGCAGAGTAGGGCATGGCCTCATTCTAAGGCCCTAAATGGGGCTTGCAAGAGGTTCCATAGAGGCCACTGTCTACACTAGACACTGCCCATACCATTAGGTCTGTTGGATCATAAAGCCCAGGAGTAAAGGCTGCTTAGGCCAAATAGACTGGACCAGCACCAGAGCCTTCTTCTTCTTCTTCTTTTTTTTTTGTTTCTCCTCAAAGCTAGAAGCCAAATATGTTACCCAGTAAAAGGACCAAAATATCTCTGATCATTTCACTCCCACAATTTTCAGTTTGACAGACTCCTAGAGTGCCCCTCTACTTCAGAGAGGGCTGTTGATAATTATGGGATTTTCTAACTTCTTTCTGATAATACTAGTGTGGTGTTCTGTGGGGTAAGATTGTATTCTATTAGGAGAGTTGATACTGAGGTGAGAGAGGACATTGAGAGTGTATTGCTATCACACACCAGGTGCTTCTTGTTACCCTTCCCAAATGGGATAGGGAAGAATCTCCTAGGTGAATAGCCACCTGTAAGCTGACACGGCATTGAATTAATTTGCTTTTTGGGTTTTTGTTCTCAGCAAAAATGGTAGGTCCATTGGCATCACTACCTAATTATGATATCGATTTTTCATCTTGATTTTTTAGTGTTCAAAAGATATGTTAATTGACACTTCCACATCCTTTGAGTCTTTGATAATGACACTAATCTCTGCAATACCTCTGAGAATGCAGTGTTGTTTTCAGTTAATTTGTCAATGATGTAGGCAAAGGGTGGTTTTTTTTTTTTTTACATTCTTCTGGCCCTGCCTATAAAAATCAGCATCACTCAATGGGTTCAGAAGCAAATGCAGGATCCTGCCAGTTACTGAATGTGTCTGTTCTCACTATGAATTTATGTGGTCATAACTACAGGAAAGTTTTGTAGTCCCAAAACTCTGTCACCTGACTTGTGGCCCATGGTGGCTTTTTGTTTTCTCTAGATATTGGAATCAATTTGGAGCCAATATCTGGTGTCTCTTAAAGAGTCTTGGTATTTACCTTCACATATTGCTCAGTCACCTTGACAAGTAGTTACAGGTCCCTCTGGAGAAAACTTGTAAGAAGATTCAAAGAATATATATTGGAAGGATGTTCACCAAATAGACATGGGTTCTTTTTCATTAAAGGGGCTTTAGGTTTGTGAACTGAGGAAAATCCTGAGTCCTCACTACTGCATCTGAACTTAGATTTCTGTCCACTAAATGTAGGATTTTCCACTAAGTTTTGCCAAGAAACACCTTCATGGTGTTGGTCATCTAGTCATGTCCTTTGTTCTTAGGACACCATGATCAAGAGCCATTGCCACAGAACCCCACTGTTCAAGCCATGTTGATTACCACCCTCCCTGTGGTCTTGGTCCACCCTCTGGCTGATGATAACTACTGTTATCTGACATCTTTTATGGGATCCTATTAATTTCACTGACTTCAGGACAATCATTTTCCCTGTGTACCCCACCATCACTACATCACCTCTAGGCTGCAGATCTTTTCAAGGATGTTGCTAGCTCCTTTCTACTATATTTCTTAATGTCTTAGTGAGGTTATTGTCCTATGGACCCTCCAAAGGGAAATGCTTAGGAGATGGTTGGTAGGTTGCAGGTAGTCTCCCTGAACCTTAGCACAACACCTTCTTCTCAGGTACCTAGGGAATTCTGGCATCTCAAATGATTAGCACCATAGCACCATTGCGTCCAATTTTTAATTAAGAAATTCAGCAGATCATTAATATAGTCCTAGGTGCTTGCACGAACACATTAAATCCTAAATCTTTGGCCGACGTACTTATATAATTTGGTCTAGTTTAATATTTTATCCTCCTTATTTTAATACTTTAGGAATATAATGCTGTACATGCTCTCCAATCTCCTACACTTAGGAATTGACAAAACCTTGCCAATCTGCCAATCTGAAGACATTTTTGTCTTCAGAAAGTGTATCTTGTATATTTCCTTCTGAGCTATGGTTGGTTTTAATTCTATTTACGGACCAGGGGCAAGGGGTAGTTAAGGAGGCTTCTGAGGAGAATTGGTATGACTTTTAGATGCAGATTCACCAGGTAAAATTAGAGTATGATTTTCTTTCAGATGGGTGAGGAGGAGCTGCTTTCAATAGAAGGGCGTTTCTTTCTTTAGCATAAGATGCATTGCAAATTAAATGGCTGCTGCAATTCTGTAACTCTTTTAATTACTACCTGGATTTGATTCTTATTCATAAGTGATTTGTTGTTATTATAATAATGTTCTTCTTAAGCTGATGTAGTTTTTCTTATTTTCCACTTGTACCTTTAATTTTGAATTCATGGCTTTCAATGTAAACCTTTCTTTGTGTACTTTCTGAAGAGCAACCAAAGCAACCAACTCACCCTATAGTCTTGTCATTGCCCGTTACCGTCACAGTGACCATATGCTATAGCCAATAAAGGGAGTAATCACGATGCCAGAGTGTGCCACAGATTGACAGTGTCTCATTTCCCCCAGCAAATGTTCAGTGAACACATGTACAACCAGATCCCAGAATTCCATTTTGATGGCTGTATCCTCAGGCTACTTCTGGTAAAAATTACTTATTAGTAAGGAGCACATCAGTCGAAAAATAACACACTCAAAGAAGTAGTTAGAAAGAATTAAATACAGGAACAATTTGATCAAAAGTTACAAATTTTCAGTTACAAAATGAACAAGTTCAAGGGATCTAATGTACAGTATGGGTGGTGATAGATGTGTTTTCAATTAAATCATGTTAATCATTACACAGTATATGCCTATATTAAATCATTATGCTGTACACCTTGAATATATATAATACTTATTTGTCAATGGAATATTTTTAAATAAGATCTTCAGTTTAATGCAATCCCATGTATTGATCCTCAGTTTAACTTCTGCGCCACAAAGGAAACTATCAAGAACCTCAACAGAGAGCTGACAGAATGGGAGAAGATCTTTGCCAGCTACTCCTCTGATAGAGGACTAATCTAGAATATACAGAGAACTCAAGAAATGGGCAAGTAAACTAAATAGACACTTCACAAAAGAAGAAATACAAATGGCCAATAAATGTATGAAAAAATGTTCAACATCATTAGCAATCAGAGAGATGCAAATCAAAACTACCCTGAGATTTCACCTAACCTCAATTAGAATGGCAATCATTAATAAACACAGACAGTAACAAATGCTGGTGAGGATGTGGAGAAGCAGGAACTCTAATACACTGTTGGGGGGATTGCAAATTAGTGCAACCACTTTGGAAAACAGTGTGGAGGATCCTCAGAAGAATGGGAATGAACCTACCCTAGGACCCAGCAATACCACTTCTAGGTATCTACCCAAAAGAATGGAAACCAAACTACCAGACTAATTCATGCATATCTATGTTTATAGCTGCACAATTCACAATTGCCAAACTATGGAACTAGCCAAGATGTCCATCAACATATGAAAGGATTACAAAACTATGGGATACGTACACAATGTAATTTTACACAGCTATAAAGATGAACAAAATTACATCATTTGCAGGGAAATGGATGGAATTAGAGAATATTATGCTAAGTGAGATTAGTCAGACACAAAAAGTGAAAAGTCAGATGCTCTCCCTAAGAAAACCTTAGTTGGAGAAAACCTTAGATGAGTAAAGAAGGCGACCTAACTGAGGGAGATGGGAGGGGGGAGAGGGAAACACCCTAATGCACAGGATGTACATACACAAACTTAGCAAAGTCAACTACTATGCTGAGAGAAGGAGGGAAGGGAGAGAATGAAGGAGGGAATTGGGGGAGGGCTAATTGACTGATGTGTGCATGTATACTTCTACCACCCTGAAAATCATCAAGATATATGAATACAATGCACCAACAAATAAAAAAATTAAATAAAATACAGGGACAATTTATAAAGGTGTAGGGATATTAAGGAAACATACAAGGGACTGCAAAGAAATTAGAATGTAAAGCAGCTGAAATCCATTAGCAATTCTTAGTTTGGAGGTCAAGGATGGCAAGTTGTTGCAAGAGCTTAATGCCTTGGGAGGGCAGCCAGAGGAAATACATGTTCTTAGTAAAGGAGTTCTATTATTGTCATGTCTGTTAAAGAGACCTAGAGGATACATTCTCTGACTTCTTTTCCTGATCTACTATTGGAGCATCCCATTCAAAGACCCTACCAGAAGCCAGGAGAAGAGTACCCAGAGGATATAGGAGATTGTTCAAACCTCAAGCCAGAGAGGTCTCACTGTGTGGGAAGTTGATGGTGAGTGGGCAACCAAAGAATATGCAACATACTATATTTTATTGACTCCAAGATGCCATTGAATTTAAGACCCATTTTACTTTCAGGTATATTAAACTGGAAATAAATGTTCTTTAAGTGTGCTTTTAAAACTTAATGGAGTACAGTAATACAGAAATAGATAAGAATACAAAAGCCAAAAACTATTTAGAAAGATAAGAAATAGAGCAGGCCCCTGAGGTAGTTATTTATTTTAATGGTACATTAAATTTTGCATGTTTTCTGACAGTAGCAGAAAATTTAGTATTGTGTTTTTAAGACAATAGCATAACCCACTGAGTAATAAAAAGTTAATTGTTTGATAAAATGAAGAAAACAAATTAATCTGGATTTTTTTTCCTTTAGGCCAATTTTATGAAGAATGTATCCTATAAATCTTTGGTTTAGGGTATAATGATTCTAGCCCTAATGTGAATGAAATCCTTCGAATGGAAATTTGGGCATGGAAGCATTTTTAGTAGAAAAAGAATAACTCTAAGCAAGGCTAATGAGAAAACTCTTGGATGAGAATTTTTGTACTTTCGTACATTAAAGATGGTTAGTTGGCTTCAGTTTTAAATCTAGCTGAAGGTAAAGTTGGGAATCGCCTATGGTTTATTGCTTTTCCTAATGACACTATCATTCTTTCCACATGGCACTTAATCCCCCCCACAAAAAAATAAAGAAATAGAACAAGGCCTATTTTTCCACTGGGTAGTATATGAAGTCTTTAGAAAATTAATAGCAAAACAGTTATACTTGTGTATATGAAGTAATTTCCATATACTTACTGTTATGGTTTGGATGTAGACTGTGCCCCAGAGTGCATGTGGTGACCAGGCAGCCATGCTGGAGGCAGGACTCAGTTGCTGGCAGGAGTCCCTGGCAGTGTGGCCTTGGGGACAATATCTGTCCCTCTCCCCTCCCCGGCCTGAGAAAGTTCAGCTGGAGCAGAAGCCAGCCCCCAAATGGACTACAACCTCTGAACCTCTCCATATCTACAAGAAAATAAAGTCTTCCTTCCTCTAAGTGTTTCATGTTAGGTGTTTAGATCATGGCGTTAGGAATGTTAACTAAAACATTTGATAAATTCAAATTAGTAAAATTAGTAGGAGAATTTATTGCCAGGCATGGTGGCGCATGCCTGTAATCCTAGTTCTTCAGAGGCTGAGACAAGAAGATCCTAGATTTGAGACCTGTCTCAGCAATTTAGTGAGACTGTCAGTAAACTAAGGAGACCCTGTCTAAAAAAAAAATAAAAAGGGCCGAGGGTGTAACTCAGAGGTAGAATGCCCCTGGGCTCAATCCCCAGTACTACACACACACACACACACACACACACACACACACACACATTTTAATGAAAATTAAGTAGTGGTAGAGGGAAATCTAAATGGAAGTTTAGTGAATTGCAAAATCTGTAGTTACTGAGAGAGTAGTCAAGACATTTACTTACAAAATTCATAAATCGTTAGAAGTGAGAGAAAATATCATTTGGAGACATGGCACTCATCTCATACCATCAAGTACTGAACAGCAAAGGTGCTTCCTTCCCTACTGGGGACAAATGGCATGTTCTTTAGAGAGAAACACAAGAGGACCCTCAGGGGAAGGAGGATTAAAATCGAATAATGATTTCAAACTATAATAACTTTCATTTAAAGAACCAAGCCACATTTGATCATTAGTTTTTAGAATATAATTGTAATTTGTCCTTGTCATAATTCCTTTTTTGTTGTTATTACAAAGAAATTGAGGCATAGAGAAACTGGCACGTAGTGACTACTGTTGAGGTCATTAAAAAAGGTGGATTTTTAAGAAACATGCCAGTCTTGATGTCTCATATAATAAGGGATCCTTCAGATAGAATCTGCCTTTTCTGGAGTCCCTGTTCATGACATTTATTCTGCTCCCCTCTATATATACTTCTTTATACCGCAGTTATACAGAAACATGAGAAACCATGGAGAGTTATGTCTTAATATAGTTTATCACATATATGAAATTGTCCCTTCATATATAAGGTTCAAAAGTCAATGGAACATTTAAAAATCTTATTTTAATCTTGGTAACATGTAAAGATTTCATATACAGAAAAATGATAATTAAGTTAAAATTTGGTTTTAAGTATTATGAAACTATGTACAAATACTTCAGTTTATTTCTATCTGTACAAATGTATTAATATCACTAATGTAATACATATGACTTAAAATCAAAATAATAAAATTGTGTTTTGCCTAACATTTGTCTGTGTTTTCCAACTAAAACTAATATCTAAGTTTTCATGTCTGTTTCTAAATTGTACATAAAAATTTTAGTACATAAAATGTTTTGATTTTGCAGAATACTTCTTAATACACTGGTCAATTAAGTACATTATAAGAACATAATCTACATCAGACTGTGTTATAATTAAGAATTTTAATAAAAGCAATTCAGCTTTAAGGTATTGTATGTGTTTTGATTATATCTGTGAGTTATCTTAAACTCTACTCTCCAGGAATGTAGACATGAAATCTATCAACTATCATGGAATATTTCTTTTCCTATGCTGAGCAGACATTATGCTTCTATAAATCTATGGTTCTATGTACGTCTCTTTGGGATGCTCTGTTTGTATCTATGGTTTCCAAAAGAGATGTGCACATTATTTAAAGAATCCTAGGATACTCCTTGCAGTTCAGTTATATGACTACATCTTCTGTATTTGACAACATGTACAACAACTCATGGTTCTGATTTTTCATTTGGGGGACAATAGTCAGCATTTTATTATTTCTAACTAAATCCAAACTTGAAAATATGAATTCCTTCAGGAGTAAAACTATTTAGCTGATTCAGGATTTGTGCACAGCACATTTCCATAGTCTCTTCATTTCCCAAATGTGTTTCCTAACATCTTCCCTAGATCATTATCACTCCTTATAATTCCATATGGTCTAGGCTAAAGCTTCACTTCTCAAATCTGCATATCATTTGTGTTCATCTTAGTTATCCATCTGTTACTTTATATCAAGGTCTTATCGCTTACCATACAAATATTACTGTCAATAGAACTTATCCTATAGTAGAATATTATAGAACTTCTCCAAATTCATTAATCACCTATACTTTTATTTTCTTTTTGAGTTTAGATGGTATGTCTATGGTTATTACTCCCTACAAACAAGGGAATTACCCAAACATTCATATATCTGCACCCTTTTCCAGCATTATTCTGAAGCCAGAGCCATCCATATCATCTCATTTGTTCTCCTTGTACTATTTTATGCCTTACTAAACATTTGTTTCTATTATAAGATGAAGTTTATATTTAGCAGAATCATTTTTAAATTGATGCTTACTATCCTGACATTTATCCCTTTATGTAAATATGAAATATTTCTTAGGTTTCCAGGGCTCCTGGTATTTAAAGGTATTTAAAAAACCTTCTTCTTCCAAAGTCCCTATAAAGAAACTATTATGCCTAAGATGATTTTATTTACTTACACTTTTCAAGTAAATATTGATTGCAGATATTTTTAACAGAACTTCCTAGTCTGTTATTCAAAATGCCAACCTAGTTAAAATTAAGGTAGTTGTGAATGTGTTGACTAAACAATTGAATAAATTATTCAATCTTTTCTAAATTAAGGTTTAATCACTTAATTATAATTTGGATGTTCTGTTGAGAATTTGCTGCTTTTATATGGAATGTTGGGGAAATGTGTGGTAGGATAGTAAGCATCTTTTTGACTGCTATAATGCTATCATTAAAAACCATTTTATTATGGAAAATTTTAAATACAAGCATATATAAGAAAAGTATAATAAATCCTCCAAGTACACATCATCTATCTTCGGTAATTACCAACTCCTGCACAAACTTGTTTCAGGGATGTGCCCACACACCCAGATCCACTGAATTATTTTGAAACAAACTTCACATATAACATTTTTTCATCTTCAAATATTTCGCTAGATGTTTTAAAAAGAAAGACTTCTAAAAGTACAGTTATAGTACCATTAACTATCTAGAAATAAATAATAATTCTTTAGAATAATTAAAAACCTAGTCAGTGTTCAAATACCATTTGCCTTTTTAAAAGAAAATTTGCTTTCCATCCCTGTGGCATCAGCTGAGGCGCTCCTCTGCTCTCTGCATTTTCTCTCCAGTGACAGTTGTTAGATCTAGAAGTTTGACCAGATTCTGGTTTAATTTTTAAATTTTATTTGGCTAGTGTTGCCTCATGAGTGACATCATGTACTTCTACCAGAAGGTACCTAACTAATGTATTCTAGTCCTTCATTTTATGATACTGGTAAAAATTTTATGATAAATATTTTTATATGAATAATTTCATTGCAGGTTTGCAAAATGGGGATATTCTAATTTCATTTTCTTCTTCGAAATACTGCTATAAAGAGAAAACTTTTTCAACTATTTGGTTTGTTTGCTCCAAAGTTGTATTGATATAGGAAAGGATAAATACCTATTTCCCTCAGTGTACTAGTTTTCAACCAGATTGCTTTCCTAGCATCTTTCTAAGGTAATCACTGAGTGTATTTTGAAAATATACTTCTAAACTCATATGTGATTTAGTTCAATCTGCCCCAGTTTTTATTCTTACTGAGGCTCAAATAACCCCACCTTTAACCAGAGAAGACTCCTCAAGTTGACTCTTGGGTCCTTCTGATGTATCAATGGAAGTTTTAGTATCCTTATTACTTTCTATTTTGATAATATGTCCCAAATTCATAATATATAATGTATGTATATGGGGAAAGACATTTTCTACTATAATTTAGGCACTAGAGTGGCTTATTACTTCCAGAGTAATGAGTTTTATAGGTCTTTTCAGTAGACAGAGTTAAGGAAAATGAACTTTAAAAAAATTAAAAAATGCAAGCTAATTCCATACTGACATTTCCAATTCCAATTTTAATTATAGTTGATTACTTGAGTTGATTTTTTATTT
Source organism: Glis glis (assembly GCA_004027185.1). Classification (NCBI taxonomy): domain Eukaryota; kingdom Metazoa; phylum Chordata; class Mammalia; order Rodentia; family Gliridae; genus Glis; species Glis glis. The sequence continues at coordinate 10,960 of PVJS01031277.1, read as the reverse complement.
ATATATTTCTCTTAAACCATAAATCTTATTTTCTCATGATATATTCATATTCGTTTGCCTCAGCCTTTATATAAACATATTTTGCTTATATAGAAATTATATATATATAAATATATATAATACAATTGTGAGTGGTAATTTTCCAGTTTTTTAGAAATGATTAAATTAATACTTATTCTCTTGAAACTTCCCACCAGGTAGAAACAAACAAATCACTAAGGAGGGCCTTGTTCTGTGATGCCTCCTCGGTAGAGCATTAAACCTTGATTGCCATCCTTGGTCATATTTTGGAAGCCACTAGGACTTTAGACCAATGATATGAGAAAGGCTACACCAGCTCAGCTTTTAAGCTTCCTGGGTGTAAAATTTCTATTTTACCAAGTGTTTGTTCAAATTACTCTCTTTTTGTGTCAGCTAGTTAAGTTTTGCCTTTCTTCATTATTAAGTGTACAGAGAGAATAAGCCAGCCCAAATACAGTAGAACACTAAGAGTGAAACAGAACCCCTTTGTTTATGGCAAAGAATTAGGAGAGGTTGGCTTTGATATTTATTGGAGAATTTTCAAGGAGCCATGAATCTACACAAATGTAATGAATTGCATAATATTTGGGAGACTGCTTCGGGGTAAGAAGTTGAACTAAGATATTTCTTAAAATGTGATATTAAATATTATGATGAAACATACCCTATTTTTAAAATGTGAATTAAAATTTTCCTGCAATTAGTTCTTGAACCACAGGTTTATTTTACAATGTGGTATACTTTGGAACTCACAAATCTGGATAAGATGTTTCATTCAGCCATCCCAGGCCCACTGTCTTGATGTTAAAGGTTTTTCTTTTTGGATGGTTTTGAATTAGCACTTATACAACCACAGAGAATGAATGCTGCTTAATCTGAAGGTCCATTATTGTAAAATTAGTAATCTGTCTCACTGCTTCACTACTAAGCATTCTGTTTTGGTTCCTGATGATGAAAATAAAAATCACAAATGTACTAGCCAGTATTTTTTTGTCTTTCACATTCTGTTTTCTATTCGTGAGAAAGAATGATTTGGCATAACCTAACTCAATTTTTACTTTTTGGAAATTAGCCATTTAGTACTGAACTAAGAGTTCTCATTAGTGTAGTTTCATTGTGTCTGATTCCCTTCATAAGGCTGCAGTAAACCTTTAGGAGGATTAAATGACTACTTCAGGAAAGCAAAATATAAACATCAAATGAATAATTCTGTTGTTTTAATGACTTTTCTTTCAACACTACTTTCTCAAGTGAAATGAAAAAAATAGGACTACAGATATTTCTTTGTAGGAAGATAGCTGCAACAGCTCAACTAATTACAAAAGTAAATTTATATAATTTTATTTTTTATTTATTTTTTATGTTCATTTATTGGTGCATTGTAATTATACATTTTGATATATGTCAGGGTATCAGCAGCATACATGCACACATTGCACATTTAGCCCTCCCTCCAATCCCACCCTAAAAAATTATTTTGGTAGTCCAAGTAAGAGTTTATTTTTCCATGATAGTAAAACAGAAATATCAGTGTTTCAAGATTAATAAATCATTCATATTTTAGGTCAGGAGTCCTAAGCAACACCATTAAGTCCTTCTACAAATGTCCTTCTTATGCATCAGATGTCAAATTTAAAAATAATTTTAAAAGTAATTATCCAGAGTGTATTATACGAATAAATAATGATGGTACCCCTGAGATGGAGAAGGAACTAGGAAAGATTTTATGTTAATAGGGGATCACATATCTGTTAGCTGACTCAAAATGGAACTCTCATCTTGGAATTTAGGAAAAAAAGCACTAGTAGAGGGTCTTCCCATCTACCATACTTCAGATCATATGATCTCAGCACCAATGTGTGCTACCTCTTTCTGAGATTGACCAAAACTGGGAAAATTAAAATCACTTAAATAAATATCCAGGATTTTAACTGCTTCTCTCTATTTCATCCATTTTGAAAGCATATGTTAATTAGTTTGATTGAATCATTCCGCAAAGAATATATGCATTAAAATATCACATTATACCCACAAATTGTCAACTAAAATTTAAAATAAATAACAATGAGGAGTAAAGTTTTTTTGTTTTGTTTTGTTTTTTAAAGTACTGTTCCTGCCCTGGGTTATGTTATTGACACTTAGGACTTAAAAAAATGTCTGTACTTGAGTGTGACTAATCCATTTTACCAGAAATGTACAACTGTTATGTATTTAATTTAAAAAATAGTTCAACTTTTTATTTCTCCTTCATTGATACTTGAAGGGCTTAAGAAAAGAAATCCTCATAAATTTCTAAATAGGGACTGGGAGGATTCTGATTCTGCCACATATTGCCTGGCTTCCCAGGCCTTCCTTTGAAATCTGAGGAGAAGGCTCCATGGCTCCCTTTTTTCAGCAAAACCAGCATTACATGAGTGCCAAGATAAACTGCCAACAGAAAATGTAGTCACCCCCTCCTTAATCATTGCCACTGGGGCCTTTTTAATCAGTTCCTGAGCCTGCTCCATCCAGGTGTCTACTGGCCGCAAATCCATCTGTGCCACCCCTGGGCCCAACTTCACCTGCCGCCTCCATCATGGGCATTGCTGGCACCACCTCCATCATGGCGGACCGCTTTCTCCTTCCTTTCAGCCATCTTACTTCCTTCCAGGACATCATCTCTCTGGGCTCCATTTTTACACCTGCCTTTCTGGCTAAATTGCAAATCTATAAAGTCTCTCTGCTTTACTTTCTACTCCTGAAATTCAGTGCACAATTTTTTGAACGCAAACATTAATATCCATTTTGCAGTTTGGATACTTTTCTGTTTTGAGATTTTTTTCTGCCAGTTTAGTCAGCCCATCATCTTTAAATTCAGCCTCACACAAAGTTTCAGGACAAGAGCAAAATGCTGATAAGTTATTTGCCAAAGTGTAACACATGTGGCCTCTACTCCATTTTCCTATGGAGTCCTCTTTGCTGTCCCAAATCTCCTGAGCACAGTCTCTACTGTTCACCTTTCTAGCCACATTCTGGGCCTTCCAACTTCCTTTCACAAACCAGTTGCAAAGACTTACAAAACACATGGTCAGACTTAGATATAACAGTGACCCCACTGCTCTGGAACTAATTTCTGTATTAGCATTTTTACAGCTATAATCTAAAAGACTGACCACATAACATAGAGGAAGGTAGATTTATTTGCTTACAGTTTTCCTTGGAGATATTGGAGTTTAGGCCATGTGAGGCTGGGAACCGTGGATCTCTGATCATGGTGGGAGCAGGAAGCAGAGAGGAGAAGAGTTCAATTCTTTGCTCCTTACTTCTTGGAGGCCAGACACAGAGAGTGAGGGGAGGATGAACCATATATAATCCCCAAGATTGCACCCCCAGTGACTCGCCTTCTCCAGCCACAGCCTACCAGCCTAGGCCACCATGACTCAACCCTCATGACTCAATTACATCAAATCCAAATGCAAATTTATGAGTTCTTCAAAAGCCATTCCATATCTAACTATAACAAGCACTAATATGTAGAATATATGAAGAACTTTAAAATACTTAACACTATAAAACCAAATAACCCAATCAAACATGGGCAATTGAACTGAATCAATACTTCTCAAAAGAATACAAATGGCCAACAAATATATGAAAAAATGTTCAATATCACTAGCAATAGGAATGGAACCACCATTTAACCCAGCTATACCACTCTTGGTACCTTTCCAAAAGAATTAAAGTCAGAATACTATAACAATACATTCATATCAATATATATAGCAGCACAAAAAGCAGAAAGTAGAATGGTAGGTAACAGGGGCTAGGGTGTGGGTAGGAATTAGAGAGAAGGCTGGTCAAAAAATACAAAACATGAGTTAGATAAGAGAAATAAGTTCAGAAAATCTGTGCAACATGGTCACTGTAGTTAAAAATAATGTATTATATATATGAAATTGCTAAGGTAATAGATTTAAATGTGCCCACCACAAACAATGTATGTGCCTCAGCAAACATCCTCACTGATATAATCCAAAACAACTGACCACACAACTTAGAGGAAGGACGATTTCTTCGCTCACAATTTCTTGGAGATCTCGGAGTTTAGTCTATGCCAGGCCAGGTCTTCGGAGCTTGGGGCATGGTGGTGGGAAGCAGAGAGAGAGTGAGAGGGAGAAAGAAAGAAAGAGAGAGAGAGCAGCTCTACTCTCACATCATGGAGTCTAGAAGCCAGAAAGAGCCAGGAAGGTGATTCTAAGACAAAAGCATAATCTGTAAGGCCACACCCCCAGGGACCCACTTCTCCAGCTATACCCCACTGACCTGGGTTTCCACTCAGAAAATCCATTACATTGGATTTATCTACTGATGAGGTTACAACCCTCATGAATTAATGAGCTCTTCAGGGGACATTCTATATCTAACCACAATAGCATGGGATGTAATGGATATATCAATTACCTTGATTTATCCATCTTACAGTGTATATGAACATAAAAATATCATGCATGCCACAAATATATGCATTTTTGTCAACTAACAATAAATCTAATAAATTTATTAAAATAAAATAATTAAAAACAAAATGTCCAAAATTCCCCAAAACAAAAAAAGACATAGCTGAGTTTCATGTATAACCAAACTACACAGTCATTAAGTTCAAAATATCATAGTTTGGGTTTTGTTTAATGAGCAAAGAGTTTATGCCCCAAACTTATATTCTATATTATTTATCACAACATCTGACATTTTACTATTTGAGATTCAGTTAAATGAGAACCAGAACAAGTTTGGAAGAAGTAAAATAGAAATCTATATAGCTATCATTAATAAAAGTGAGATTTTTGCATCTCTTACTTTTGGACTGGTAGAACAGTTGAGGGGGCAGACATGTTTGTGATATATGCTCTTCCTTGTCCAGAAGATTTGAACTGTCTTTGGAGGTTAGATTCAAGATCTAATATTCTGCTAGGAAGCAAATGCTAAGGTTTGGAGTTGGAAGTGGGAACAGGAAATATAAACTGTTATTCTTTCTAGGAATTTCCCCAGTCATCTGGAAATAATTGTTGTTTTGTGGGATGAAACTAGATATTCTTTAAACAGAAGATAACTTTGCATTCACAATTAGAGATAAAAAATTACCACAGAAATAGAAAAAGCAGAGTTAGCATAGAATTGAATGAGATTTCTTTTTTTTTCCCCAAAGTGTGAATGTATTTGACTCTTTTCCCAGCTTAACAAGGAGATTTAGAAATTTCCCTGCATTTGACACAAATTACTGGTGGGGGTAGAGGAGAAGAAAGATATTGCAGAGAATTATGGCTTCACAAATTGTTTTGTGCAGCTCTACTCATTTTCCTTGGTCAGTGATATTTTCAAACTGTGGTTAACACACACACATAAGTAAGACAAAAGCTGTTAAACTTAAAGCCTCTGTCAAACTAGATCCTTTCAACCATATTTAATCTGTACAGAAGAAATATTTAAAAGTATGATATAAGAAGAAATCATAGAATTTTTTAAATGAATTAGAAACAGTTCTTTGAAATTACATTTTGATGCTCTTATCTTCTTGTCTGTGGTTCAAGGAAATGTAACATCTTTTTCTTTTGTTACCTGTCTTCCACAGATCTTTATGTCCATAAAATCTATATTCTTTAATTCGCCCTGTCTTATCTTAGGGATTAATATTATAAATATTTGTTATTCTCTGAACTTATTCAGTTCCTGGATTCTAATGAATCGAGTTTGGAGAGTGAGTTCACATATTTAGGAATGCTGTGATATCTGAAACTATTTGCTTCTTTAGTTTTAGATATGGGCTACTGAGAGATTGGATAATAATAAATTTACCTGTAACTTCATTTGAACTTGTTTGGTTTCTTTAAATAGACAATAAGAGTTCAGATACTAAGCATTACTTGCAATTGCAGAGAATTCTTAGTCCTTTTGTCAGCAACTTCTCAATGTTCATAGAGTGTTTGCCATGTTATTGATTACTTCAAAACATTGACCTTAGAGTAACCCATATCCTTACTTAATAAAATCTGAAATTTAAAAGCCGAAAGATGTGCGGTACAGTATGTAAGTATTTAATAAGTGATTTTTCATTTGTTCCATCATGTGGATTCAATTCAACTAAACTTTTCCGCCCTGCTTATGAAACTTTAATTAACATGCTCATCAGGAACTTCTACTACTTCCAGTGCTTTAGTACATTAGCTTTCCTGTCTACTTTCCCTGAAAGCATCTGCAAAGACACCTATAAATGCATCTGTGATCTAGGAGGAAAGTAAAAAAAAAATGCTCCAAGGGCAAAAACATAAAGATCATGAATCCAGAGAGGTTGATAAGAAAGTTTTAAGTCCCTGCCTACTTTAGGAAAATCCACTTATATGGTTAGTTCCATGAAGTTTACTTGTATGGCTTTCCAGGGCTATGAGGGTCAAAAGACAAAGCCCAGGTCCTGTTCCATGTCAGAAGTTTAGCAGGAAACCCTCTACGTAAAGTCCAAGCAGGACCTGCTGTCCCTTCTGTAAAAGTCAATAAGGAATAAGTACTTTTGCAGTAGTTTTGGAAATGAGAAAAATGAAAGAGACAATTTAAGTATAAATTGATCCTCATGAGGATTTGTGGGAAAATCTAAGACCCATCATATTGAAACCTTAAATCATCAAAGACAAAAAGAAAATCTTGGAAGAACTAAGAGGGAAAAGACATTAAATACAGGAAGCAACATTTAGATAAACAGGACATTTCTCATCTTCAAATATGGTAATCAGAATAGTTTGGGTTAGCATTTTCAACGTGGAATGAAAATAAACCTTAACCTAGAATAATATAACCAACAAAGAGGAATATAAAAAGACATTTTCAGATAAATCAAAACGAGAGAGTTTACTACTAATAGCCCCTTACCAAAATATATTTTATAGGATAGACAACAGAAGGTTAAAAAATGGTTTCATGTAGAAGATCTATGATTAAAGAGGGAAACATTAACAGACTATTTGGTAAAAATGGATAAATATCAACAAATGTTGTCTGTAAACCAAAAAATAATTAAATATGGTTTATGAAGAAAAATAACTGAAATACTGGAGAACAATAGCATGGGGATCAATATTGGACCATTAGAGTTAAATTACATTGTTTATGAGGTTAAAAGTATAATTTTACTTTGAAGAAGTAAATATACCTTTGACATGTTAATGTAAACACTAAAGATGACTTCTAAATTCTCAAAGAGAAATAATAGAATAGGAAAATAAATTCTCAATAAAGTCAAACAAACCAAAGAGAAAAGATGTGTATGTGGTAAATTACAATCTTTCAAATATTACGGTTCCTCTTCTTGCTGAAGATTTTACTTTCCCACCTCCTTGATGTTGAACTTGGTCCTGTAACTTGCTTTGATCAATAAATGTTACTTGCAGAAGCTCCAAGGGCTCAGCATCTCCCTTTCTCTCTGCTGTGAGACTGGTAGAGGCTGCTTCTGATTCCTGGAGGGAAGGGCACATGGAAAGCCAGTGCCATCTGTAACGGACTTGTAGAGTAAGCAAGAAGCAAATCTTTATTGTGGCAGACTCCTGGGAATGTACAGGGTAATTGTTTCCAGAAACACAATCTAGCACATCCTTACATATTTGATAGAAAAATCTGTCATAAGTTTGTGGCTACTAGTTGTGTGACTTTGGGCAAGTCACTTCGTCTTTTTGAGTTTTAATTTCTTCTTTTGAAAAGAAGGTGTCATATAGAAAGAAAAACTAAAGACTTAAGGGAAAAAAGAAAAATCAGAAAACATGATCCAATTCATGTAAATAAAATCCTCAAAATAAAAGCCACTCCAAATCATATATGCACATACATAAACCTATGCAGAAGAAACAACCCAGAGGGGCATAAACTGAACTGGCAATAGTCATTCTTACTAGGTGGGAAATGGAGTGGCAAGTAAGGGGAAGAAGAACAGAATTTTTATTTTATATATTTCTTATTTGAGCTTTTATAATTTATTTTTTATGTTCATAGATAAAATGAGTAAATATATAGTAAATAAGATGAATGGTGGTGAAAAATAATCCTTGAGATTTAATCCATGAGACTAAATTATATATGTGTATATTAATCTTACATAACTCATGAGATTAATTAAAAAATATGTGTAGAGAGAGGTTCAGGATACAGGTTTGAACTTGAGACCCACCCAACAATTAAGCAATTGGAATCAAGATTTTGGTGTCTAGAATGGATAACATTTTCTTTAAAGGAATTTCAAATAAAGCCTTTTACTTGTCCATGTGTGCCATCAATTATATATGCACAAAACATTTTATGTTCAACTGGTTTGTGAAGACACTTACAGTAATTAGAACTGTGGCTACTACTTACACTAGCTCTGTAAATTTGGGGAAGGAAGCCCAAGGGTTTCTAAGATAGAGATGGGAATATTCAGGAACAGTTGACATGCTGCCTTGAAGAAAGAACATATACCTCTATTTCATAAAAATTGCATTGTAACCATTAGAAAACATTTAGAATTTAGTAGAAATATTTAAATGGGTGATCAGAGTAGGTTTGTGCCAAGAATAGTATAATTAATTCAATATACATTTAGTGAGTGTTCATTATATTTCAGAATAGTCTTGAAACTACAGACATGATTATGATTTGTTACCTTCTCCTACGGAACCTATAGTCTAAAAGAAAAGGCACCCACATAAACACATTGCTGTAAATGACAATAATTTGATTCATACTTAACTCTAAAATTTTAGTTGGTCCTTGAAATAGAACATAAAAGTCATTTAAGGGAAAATCATCATATAGTTAAGGGACAAGAGTTGATTTTTAACTTTACACCAGTGTAACATTTTTCAATAGTATCACTCTACATATATCCAAGATCAGCACAATTTCAAAAACAGCAAATTAGAATGAAAAGTTTTTTTCGCATTTTGTCAGTTATTTTTATAATTGAGTTTTTGCAATCTAAACTGACAACACAAAATAGCAAAGGATAAAATTGAAAAAGAGAATATGTCCCTGCTTCTTGATATGACTTCCCTTTACTTATTTTCAGGGCCCAAGTCAATTAAATACACTTCTAAGTATTGTATACCTTTAGGGCTATACCGATCTAAATGAGGACTTGAAATGCTATTTTGGGACATTTGTCTTATTTTTTTAATCACATTTTCCCAAAAGATAACTTAAGAAAAAATGCATACAGTGCTGAGCTTCTTCTTAATGATTCCTTCCTAGATCTTTTCAACCTTGTGTAGGTCATATAGTTACTCAGAAGAATTTTTATGAAAATAATGAAAAAATGCCTCAGTGAGCTTACATTTCAGATATTTTTCTAAAATGAACACTGATCAGAGCCTTTTAAAAATTATAGCACATTCAGTAGTCTCCTATACCTTGAGTTTCTGTGGCGATGGGGAGAAGTAGAGGAGGGAAGCAGGCATTTGGAATGTATATACCTATAAAGATAATATGGCATAAGGAAAGAACTGTGGACTAAATACTAAGATGGGTTAGTAACTCTGTCACTTACTAGCTGTTGGTTTATAAAAGTCCCTTAACAATGTTAAACCTCATAAATAAGATGGAAGATTCATCATTTGGGGGCTCATCAGAAACGGAAGTCACAGTCAGTTGTGTCCTTTATAGAGATGGGTCAGGGTTTGGGGAATCAGCAGTAGGTACTGACAACATCCAGGACCTAAATACCATGGTAGCTGCTACTACTGTGGGCTTGAAGATGCAAGGTGGAAAAGCATCTCAGGAGCCAGGTGACAATGAGAGCCACAGAGGAGAAGGACCCCATCAGGAGCCGCAGTCATAGGAGGACACAACTGTTGCAGGAACTGCGGTTCTGACAGTGAGGGAACTGCTAAAGAACTTTCCTTTCCTTTGCCTTCTGATTTCCTGGTTATTCATCCCACTGGCTGAACCTGAGTAGAAGTCAGAGGGTAAAAGACCCAGGTGATACAATCTATAGCGTTCTTTGGGTTTACAGAGAACTGAAGAGAAAGGTGCAGAATGAATGTCGTGAGAGAGAAGTTCCTATAGAACACCAAGAGAGGTGTTCCCAAGAGACACTGGTATCCCAAGAAAGGGATACTAGTGTCTATGACTCATGATTTTGTTCAAAATTTGAGTGATAGCTATACCACTCCTAGGTATCTTCCCAAAGGAACTGAAATCAGAATATTATAGTAATATATGCATATCCATATTTATAGCAGCACAATTCACAATAGGCAAATCATGAAACCAGCCTAGGTGTCCATCAACAGATGAATGGATTACAAAATTATGGGATGTATACACAATGGAATTCCACTCAGCAATAAAGAAGAACAAAATTACTTCATTTGCAGGAAAATGGATGGATCTAGAGAACATTAAGCTAAGTAAGATTAGCCAGTCACAGAAAGTGAAGGGTCATGTTTTCTCTCATATGTGGAAGCTAGAAAGAATTTAGAATACAAGAGGGACTCCAGATAAAGGAGGAGAAACCCTAGTGGAGTGATGGAGGGAGCCTAGGAGAGGGTGGGGGGATAAGGAGAATTAATGAAGGAAACACTTCCATTGATGCTACATACATGTATGAAATTGTCAGTGCCAATATTAATGTCATGTATAGAGAAGGGGAGGGAATAGGGTGGGAGCCTGCGGGGGGGGGGGCTCACCAAGTGCTGTGTGCACGTATGTCCCTATCACTGTGTACTTCATTATAATGTGAGATTACGATGCATCAGTAAATTTTTTGAGTGAGTTTTCTATGTTAAAGTTTTTATTTATTTATTTATTTGGAAAACCATAATAGCGTTCTACCTCTGCGCTACACCCCCAACCCTATTTTTTATACTTTATTTTGAAACCGGGTCTCACGAAGTTGCAGAGGGCCTCACCTAGGGGGGAGAGAGAGAGAGAGAGAGAGAGAGAGAGA
>PVJS01031276.1:0-23513 GCA_004027185.1 Glis glis | reverse complement strand
GGATCTTACTAACCTGCAATTCTACTGTCTCAGCCTCCCAAGTACTGGGATTACAGATATGCAACACTGCACCTGGCTTCTAGCTCAATAAATATTTACTAAATGAATGAATGAGTGGTTGGAAAGAGAAGATCCTCTGTACATGTCCAAAATAATAAAGACATTTAGCCAGGCGTGGTGGCGCATGCTTGTAATCCCAATATTTGGGAGGCTGAGACAGGAGGATTGCAGGTTTGAAGCCAGCCTCAGCAACTTGGTGAGGCTGTCAGCAACTTAGTGAGACCCTGTTTCCACATAAGAAATAAAATAGGTCAGGGGTGTAGCCCGGAGTGTAGCCTGGGTTCTATCCTCAGTACCAAAAATAAATAAATAAATAAATAAATAAAAATGAAGACATTTGCCTATAGCAAATCTCTGTGTTTGCCTAAGAGTAAGTGGCTACACTGCATACAGAATACAACTAAACAACCCTCCTATCCTAATAAATACATTTCTTGAATTTCACTTCTGTACCAGACTGTTTTCACTTACTAACTAGAAGTACCTGGTAAACCATGTAATAATCCTAAAGCAAAAATCAAATGTAGCTTGGGAACAACCTGTCACTACAAATGCATTTATATGGAGCATTATAGAATTACAGAGCAAGAGCTACTGCTTGACCTTCAAATATATTAATAAGAATTTGCTAATATGCATGTTTTTACAACTAAATTTTCTAATCTATAAAACATTTAGTATTAATATAGACTGTAGCAAAGAAAATGCTGAGTACAGTGTTTTGAGAGTTAGCATTTGCTACTTTAAAAACTTACTGAGAAATGCTGAAGTAATTCATCTTTTTCCTCCTCAATGAATCCCCTAACTGTTAGTGCTTTGGGGCGGTGATCCACCACCATGTGATTTAGTGAGCCCCTCCCTCTTCCTCCACGGCCTCGGCCTCTTCCTCGACCTTGAGAGGACATGGTCTTTCCTCGACCCACAGGTAAAATACCTAATCGTGCAGCCTGAATGACAACAACAAAAGGTAGAATGTAATACACATTGTTAGACTAAACCTTGGAAAAAAGAGGAAGAGAAAACTGGTTTTCTGAGATGTTAAATCTCACCTCAACCTGTAGCTGATTGAGTTTTTTCCGTAACTCTGTCGTGTCTTCTCCTGAGGAGAGCCTCTTGTGGAGGTCCAGTTCAGTGTCTAATAACTCTTTCTGGGCCTTTGGAAAAATTAAGAGTAAACAAGTATTTAAAAAAAAAACTTCCAAGATCTTATTGAGAAAATCAGAGTTACATAATGACATGTATCTCTTTTGGGAAAATGAGAGGATGCAAAAAACATGGGTGATTTAAGGAAAGTAACTTTATATAATACTGCGAATGTGTAAACAACATAATGATATCACTAGAAAATAAAAAGTAGTATTACTACTGTATAAGATGGCCTAAAAATTAGACCCTGGGAAATCACTTGAGATGAGGGAGCTGAGAATAATTTTCATATAAGGCATCATAAATAAAAAAATATAAATATAATGGGGCAAAATAAATTATGCAGTAAGCATTTAATAGTACAAAGGTAACAGTTATAAAATTACTTTCAGATAGGAACCTATAACTGTTGCCACTCTTTTTTATGAGACACAATATTTATCAGTTTAAGTGGCACAACTGTGAAAGATGTTTTTTCTCCCATGCACTCTTTAATTTTTAAAATGTACATATAACCAGGTGTGGTGGTAGTACATGTCTGTAGTCCCAGCTACTGGAGAGGCTAAGGCAGGAGGATCACTTCAGCCCAGAAGTTTGAGACCAGCCTGGGCAACATAGGGAGGCTCTATCTCTTAAAAAAACAAAATAAAATAAAAAGTACATATGTTCTTTCTATAATTGGGGAAATCTTAATAAAAATAACATTTTTATTACACTTTATAAGAGCAGTCCTAATTAAATACTTTATGTCCCTATACTGATAGAGAGCAATAATTTCAAATGTAATATACTATATATCATCATTGCATTCCACATAGCTGACATCTGTCCCCAGTTCTGAAAGGGCTGAGAATTATCTGAAAGTCTACTGCAGAGCTGCAGTGCAATGGAAGCTCTATGTGAAACAAGTGCTCTCCAGAATAAAGAAACAGAGAGGAGTTAATACAATTAGATTTCAATGGAACTAGAACTTCTGATTATTCTTTCTAATAGCATGCCAAGTTTTTATGCTTATCAAGACCAGTAATCTTTTAATATTAAAAGGGATGGTTTTATTACAACAGTAGTATAGCATTAGGAAAAACCCCTGCTGAAATAGCACATGGTCGCCATGCATGAGGCCAGAGGTTCAAGCCCCAGCGCCAACGAAACCAACAAACCAAAAGAAAACACATTCCTGTTCACACGGGATTTTCACCTCTTCTCAAAGAGAGTACAAAGCATTTATAGAAACACTGAGAAAATATTATACTATAATTTTATGTCTATCTCCCCATTAGGTTAGTATCTACCTAAGGCTTTCACTGTACTTTCAAAGTGCCAAGCACATGGCAGATGTTCAATAACCTGTTAAATGAAAAATGCAAATAGATACCTCTGTTTTTGTCTTCACTTTGGATGGTGTGGGGACTGCGGAAGATGTTTTCAATTCATCTTTTAATTGTGAGATCTTTTCCCCAAGCTCTTTCAAAGTCTTCATTATATTTGCTCTTTCTTCTGGTTTCATGTTTTTGTTTTTTTCTAGCTTGGATATCAACATCTACAAAATAAAAAGAAAAAAGTAAAACTATGCTTAGTAAATGTAAGCCTTAAAAACTTTACTATTAAGCTGGGTGTGGTGGCACACGCTTGTAATCCTAGTACTTGGGAGGCTGAGACTGGAGGATCACAGGTTCAACGACAGCCTCAGCAATTTAGTGAGGCTCTCAGCAACCTAGTGAGACCCTGTCTCCAAATAAGAAATAAAATCGATCTGGGGCTGTAGCTGGAGGTAGAATGCTCTGGATTCAATTCCCACCATACACACACACAAAAAAAACAACTTTACTGTTAGAGATATCACGGTAAATAAAATCTACACATTAATTCCAAACAATGAATTCTTATCTTACCTTTTGGCATTCTATTTGTTTTTCTAACACTTCTTGCCTCTTTTTCCTCATATCTTGTTGTAGCTTCATTGCTTCCTATATTGATAGGTAAAGAAGAAATTAGTAATGGATAACAAAATTTGCCAATGATAGATAATGCTACTCTATTCTCAATACATCTCTTCTGGGCCATCCTTCTCTAAGATTTTCCTCCTAGTCAAAAAATAGTTGAAGCTGGGGACCGTGGCACATGTCTGTAATCCCAATACATGGGAGGCTAAGACAGGAGGATCACAGGTTTGAGGCCAGCCAAAGCCTCAGCAACTTATTGAGACCCTGTTTCAAAAATAAAATAAAAAGCCAGGCATGGTGGCACACGCTTGTAATCCCAGTACTTGGGAGGCTGAGACCAGAGGATCCGGGTTCACGGCTGGCCTCAGCTACTTAGTGAGGCCCTCCACAACTTAGCGAGACCCTGTTTCAAAATAAAGAATAAAAAATTGGGCTGGAGGTATAGCTTGGAGGTAGAATGCCACTGGGTTCTATCTCCAGTACTGCAAAAAATAAGATAACAAAAATAAATAAAATAAAATAAATAATAAAATAAAATAGGAGTGGAGATGTAACTCAGAGTTAGAATGTCCCTGGGTTCAATCCCCAGTACCAAGTACAGGGTCAGCCTTGGCAACTTAGCCACTCAAAGGAAACTGTGAAATATTTTTTCTGTTGGTTCATCTTTTTTGATTTTCAAGTACACATTAAATGGAAAAGGAGCTGGGCGTGGTGGCACACACTTGTAATCCTAGTACTTGGGAGGCTGAGACTGGAGGATTGCAGGTTCGCAGCCAGCCTCAGCAACTTGTGAGGCCCTCTGCAACTTAGTGAGACTCTGTTTCAAAATAAAGAATAAAAAATAGGGCTGGGGGTGTAGCTTGGAGGTAGAATGCCCCTGGGTTCAATCCCCAGTTCCGCCAAAAAAAAAAAAAAAGGAAAAGAAGGCGTAGCATTATGATGTAGTTCTACAACATCAACATGTACTGATTTAAAGATGTGAATATAATCACTTAAGAATTCACTAAGTCCTTTCTTCTGTAAGTCAAGGAGAATGGAAACTGGTACCTGTTTTTTTTTAAGAACTTCTTGAACATCATGAGGTTTAGACCCTGGACAAAGCTTTGAAGATGTCTTTAAGTTTGAAGAGCTATAAATCGTTTTTGGATGGCCTGGAGTTGAAAATACCTAAAAACAAAAACAAAGAATAGGGAATACATAAATATTTAACATGATATTTTAGAAAGACTATAAATTTATTTATGTATGTATTTATTTATTTATTTATTTATTTTGGTACTGGGGACTGAACCCAGGGGCATTCTACCTCCGAGCTACACCCCCAGCCCTTTTTTTTATTCTTTATTTTGAAACAGGGTCTCACTAAGTTGCGGAGGGCCTCACTAAGTAGCTGAGGCTGGCTGCGAACCCAAATCCTCCTGTCTCAGCCTCCCAAGTACTGGGATTACAAGCGTGCGCCACCACACCCGGCTTATAAATTTATTTCTTAAGACTATACATGTCTATACTTGTTAGGGGTTAATTTTTTTTTTTTTTTTGCGGTACTAGGGGTTGAACCCAGGGGCATTTTACCTCTGAGATACACCCCCAGACCTATTTTTTATTATTTTGAAACAGGGTCTCGCTGAATTGCGAAGGGCCTCAGTAAGTAGCTGAGGCTGGTGGCGAACCCAGAACCCAGATCCTCTGTTCTCAGCCTCCCATGTACTGGGATTACAGACGTGTGCCACCACACCCGGCGAGGGGTCAAATTTTTTAACATTTTAAACCTTCATTTATAAGCTAGTTCTTTATACATAAATCCAACTGTTACTTAAAAGACAAAAAGATTTTTCATTTTTAGCCCTAAAATTATGCTTCAGATTCCAATCCCATATTTTTCTTCTTCTTAACTCATAATTATAAAAAATAGAAGAGCAGACCCTAACACAAAGGAGCTGGCCTGCCACTCACAAGTAGACCTTAGTGTCCTGTTAAACATAATTTCACAGAACAGTAGCATCAAGTAAGGTCATTCTTCAGATTGTGATGAATCACGACAAAATAGAAACCACTTCATAATCATGACTGAACACAATCAAAAACGAATAATATCCAAACCACAAAATGACTGATCATCCCTCTCCCCAGAATAATATGAAAGACTGCTGCTTCTTTACCAATTATAGCTTTAGATTATAGATTCCCAAAGTCAGCAATACCACCTCCCATGGCTTGGGGGCACTAGACCAATCCAGGGGGGGCAGTAATGGCCTTGGGTACAACTGGGAAGAGCTGAATAAAAGGAAGCAATGGAAGCGTCCAAATGGGAGCTAATTGTTTTTTCTGAAGTGGTCGGTAAGCCAGTAAGTTGGGAACGTATGCTTTTAGATCATTTTAGTCTTCCTTTCTAGCTAAGATTTATTAAGATATCATGTCCTTAAGTCCTGCTGCAAATCTCACCTAATACAACCCAAGTCCTAAAATAAGTCCTTTGAATATCCATGGCTTCACTGTGTACGCCCCCTCACTAAATGATGACTTCAACTTGTTTGACTATGTGTGCTCCTGGTGGTCTTCTGCTGAAGAGTATTGTAATAAGTTACTTTCCATAAGTGAAATGCCAACTAAGAATCCCTATTTCCAATAACTGGAAACCATTCTAAGAATCAGATACTTGTACTTTGTAATTACAATCATAGTATCATATGTAATCAATCAAATATTAGGTGTTTATAATCACAGATCTGACTTTGCAAGTAACCAGGAGGTGGCCAACTTCATTCTGCTGGTTTTGCCATTTAAATTCCTTTCTTTTTTTTGTGTGCATGGTACTGGGGATTGAACCCAGGGGCATTCTACCTCCGAGCTACACCCCCAGCCCAATTTTATTTCTTATGTGGAAATAGGGTCTCACTAGGTTGATGAGTCTCACTACTTGCTGACGCTGTCCTCGAACCTGTGATCCTCCTGTCTCAGCCTCCCAACTACTGGGATTACAGGTGTGCGCTACCACACTTGGCTCCTTTCCTTTTCTGAGCAGATGACTCTGCAATAATCCATCCTCCCTTTTGTTTCTTTTTGTTGGTGTGTGGTACTGGGGATTGAACCCAGGGACATTCTACCAATGAACTACACTCCCAGAGCTTTTTTCTTTTTCTAAAAAAAAATCTGAAATAGGATCTAGCTAAGTTACTGTGCTATTGAACCTGTGATCCTCCTATCTCAGCCTCCTAAGTACTGGGATTATAGGTGCACCCACCAAACCTGGCTTAATCTCCCTCTTAAAGGCAGAGCAGAACTACAAAGGACACTATGATCTAGCTGGTTCAAATCTTCCCTAACATATTGCTCTTTTCTTTCTTATTATTTATGTATTCATTCATTCATTCATTCATTCATTCATTTATATTTTTGGTACTGGGGATTGAACCCAGGGGCATTTTATCTCCAAGGTATACCCCAGCTCTTTTTATTTTGAAACAGGCTCTTGCTAAATTTCTGAGGCTGACCATGAACTTGTGATCCTCCTGTCTCAGTCTCCCACATATGGGATTACAGGAGTAACCCCTCACGTCTGGCTTCTCTTTTACTTTTTTGTACTGGAGATTGAACCCAGAGGCATTTTACCTCTGAACTATACCTCTAGCCCTTTCTTTTTTAAAATTTTGTTTTGCTCTGTTTTGAAACAGAGTTTTGCTAGGTTGCTGAGTCTCCCTAAATTGCTGAGGCTGGTCTAGAACCTACAATCCTCCTGCCTTAGCCTCCCAAGTATTGGGATTACAGACATGCACTACCATGCCTGGCTTTTTTTACTTTTTAATTAACATTGAATATATGATGTAAGAGATGCAGAAGCAGAAGTTAATATTAAGAAATCCATGGAACACTGGACGTGGTGGCGCACGCTTGTAATCCCAGTACTTGGGAGGCTGACCCCAGAGGATCCGGGTTCGCGGCCAGCCTCAGCTACTTAGTGAGGCCCTCCACAACTTAGTGAGACCCTGTTTCAAAATAAAGAATAAAAAATAGGGCTGGGGGTGTAGCTCAGAGTTAGAATGCCCCTGGGTTCTATCCCCAGTTCCGCAAAAAAAAAAAAAAAAAGGAAATCCATGGAAAATTCAATGATATAAGTAATACATTCAAATATAAAACTCTCAATCACTACGATATTTAATTATACTCAAAATTAGGCAAATTTAACTACACAGAAGAGTTCCTTAAATACTGTAAGAATTCTGTATAGCTGATGTTCAAATAATCATTTTTGATTGTTAAAATTAAAATGTTGCTGGGCATGGTGGTGCACGCTTGTAATCCCAGTACTTGGGAGGCTGAGACAGGAGGATCACAGGTTCGCGGCCAGCCTCAGCTACTTAGTGAGGCCCTCCACAACTTAGTGAGACCCTGTTTTAAAGTAAAGAATAAAAAATAGGGCTGGGTGTGTAGCTCAACAGAATGCCCCTGGGTTTAATCCCCATTACTGCAAAAAAATAAAAATTAAAAAAATAAAATGTCAAAACATAGAATTTATTGAACACATATTATGTAACTAAACACTTCTCTTAAATTTTATTAACAAGACAATTTTTTTTTTTGGTACTGGGGATTAAACCCAGAGGCATTTTACCTCCAAATTATACCCCCAGCCCAATTTTATTTCTTATTTGGAAACAGGGTCTCACTAAGTTGCAGAGGGCCTCGCTAAGTTGCTGAGGCAGGCTTCGAACCTGCGATCCTCCTGTCTCAGCCTCCCAAGTACTGGGATTGTAAGTGTGCACCACCATGCCCGGCTTAACAAGATAATTTTGAATCCCCATAAAACTCAGTTTACTAAAAAGGAAACTGATGCTTATGAGTTATCTTAACACAGCCAATAAGAGGCAGGCATGTCAAGTTTTTTATAATGGAATTTTTGAAACATAAAAATGTGAAGAGTTGTATAAAGCACTTGATATATCTATAACCAGCAGTAACAATAATCAGTACATAAAATAATCTTTTTCATTTATATCTCCAACTACTACATTCTTACCCCAAACCTTATCATTTCATCTGTGATATTTCAGTTGTATCTCTAAAACATAAGGACTCCCACCAGGCATGGTGATACACTCCTGTAATCTCACTGCTTGGGAGGCTGACAAGAGAATCACAGGTTCGAGGACAGCCTCACCAACACAGCGAGACTCTCAGCAACCTAGCAAGACCCTGTTTCCAAATAAAAATTTAAAAAGGGCTGGGGGAACCACACATGGTGGCGCATGCCTGTAATCCCAGTACTTGGGAGGCTGACACAGGAGGATAGCAGGTTCGAGGACAGCCTCAGCAAGTAGTAAGATTCTCAGCAACCTAGTGAGACCCTGTTTCAAAACAAGAAATAAAAATTGGACTGGGGGGCTAGGAATATAGCTCGGAGGTAGAATGCCCCTGGGTTCCAAACATCCCCAGTACCACACACACAAAAAAGGATTCCCTTCTTTTTCAACATAACTACAATACTATAATCACATCTAAAACATAGCAATAATTTCAAATATCATTAGCTAGTCATATCTCCAGTTTGTATTATAATTTTCTAAACATTTTTCCCATGTGACTGGATCTATTGAAGTCCACATAGTACAATTTAGTGTGTTTCCTTTAATCCATAGTTTCCCTCTCCATCTTTCTTTTCCTTGCAAATTATTTGTTCAATAAACCAGGAGCTGGCACATGACTGTAATACCAATACTTGGAAGGCTCAGAAAGGAGGATCACAGCCGGGCGTGGTGGCGCACGCTTGTAATCCCAGTACTTTGGGAGGCGGAGACCGGAGGATCCGGGTTCGCGGCCTGCCTCAGCTCGCGCGCACTCTCTCTCTCTCTCTCTCTCTGTCTCTCTCTCTCTCTACTTAGTGAGGCCCTCCGCAACTTCGTGAGACCCGGTTTCAAAATAAAGTATAAAAAAATAGGGCCGGGGGCGTAGCGCGGAGGTAGAACGCCCCTGCGTTCAATCCCCAGTACCGCAAAAAAAAAAAAGAAAGGAGGATCACAATTTGGAGGCCAGCCTCAGCAATTTAGCAAGACCCTCACTTAGTGAGAGCTTGTTTCAAAATAAAAATTAAGTGGGGCATGGTGGCACATGCCTATAATCCTAGTACTTGGGAGGCTGAGACAGGAGTGAGGCAGGAGCCCAGCCGAGGCCTTGAAATTATTCTTGGTTAGAAACATAGAAATAAAATGGAAAGAATAAAAACTCCTTCACAGTCCCCCCTACCCCCGCCAGCCATTAGCAAGCAAACAGCTCTGAAGATAGAAGATAGCACAGTCCCCCTCAGATATAAACAAGGCAGCTTCCTCCCTAGACAGTTCAGGAGGTACAACCCAGTACCCCCCCATATAAACAAGGCAGAGTCTCCCTAGGCTGTCTGTGAGATAAGTCACAAGACAGATATATAGAGATAATATATGGGTTAATGGCCATTCTGCTTTTGTATCTTGCTTACACTAGGTATAATAAATCTCTTGCTTACCCCTCCCCCTCCCCTTTGCAATGAAGTGACCAAATGTATAAAGAACTTGTCATTTCAGTGCTCGGGCTCAGATCTGAAGCTTTTGCTATCTGAGCCTTCACGGGGGAATAAAGTAGCCTGATTTTCCAACTCCGGACACAGTGTTCCTTTGTCTCTGGGACCAAGCTGTGAGGACCGAGCCTCCTGCAACAGGAGGATCACAGGTTTGCGGCCAGCCTCATCAACTTAGTAAAGCCCTCAGCATTTAGCAAGACCCTTTTTCAAAATAAATAAAACAGGGCTGGGGGGTATAGCTCAGAGGTAGAACGTCCCTGGGTTTAATCCCTAGTACCACAAAAATAAAAATAAAAAGGACTGGTGATGTAGATCAGAGGTAGAGAACCTCTGGGTTCAATCCCCAGTGCCAAAAAAAAAAAAGAAAAAAGAAAAAGGAACCAGAGCGCTCAGCCTTTATTATTTCCCACAGAATCCTGAAGGCATCCATGGGAGCCTTCAACAAATTTCCTTTAAATCAGTTGGCAGGATCTATATATTCTTGATAAGAATTTTTTTTTTGACAGGATTCTAGTAATCCCTGACAACTTCCTTAATTTCTGGTTTGACAAAATATTCTAGGTTCCCCTGTGTCAGTTCTAGATCTAGAGGCAGCCCTTTCTTCAAGACCTCAGGTTCCGTTGAATATTAGCGGTGCTCACTGTCACTGAGCTGGTCATAGATTTAGAACTTTCAGTGAAGAAAATTAGGTAATGTCTTTGAGTTATTTTGGTTTTTTTTCTTTTTAAGATAAAATACAAGCTGAGTTTATACAAACACTTTTAATTCAAGTGCAGGCATAAAGTATTTTTACTTAATGTTATCTTTCATTTTTCTTTTCAACCACACTGAAAATCTCAGTTGTTAATGACATCAGTATAATTCCTCATTTGGTATATCCTACAATGCCTCCAAACTACTTTCAGAAAACAGGGTGAGCACTCCTAATCTGAAAATCCAAAATCTGAAACAAATCAAATATCAATATAATGTGGAAAATTCCATATCATGAAACTCTTGATTCATGTACAAAATTATTTAAAATATACAAAATTACCTTCAAGCTATGTATATAAGGTATACAAATGAATTTCTTTTTTTTTCTTCCCTGTTATAAAGTGATTTACAAATGAATTTCATATTTAGACTTGAGTCCCATCCCCAAGATATTTCATTTTATATATATATGCAAATATCCCAAAATCTGAAAAAATTCAAAATCCAAAACACTTCTTGTCCCAAGCAATTTGGATAAGGGATCCTTAACCTGTGCCAACATTGCTAACAATATGATTGCTAAAATGAGCTTTTCAATATTTCTTTTGGGGGATGGAGGTTTTAGCTCAGTAGTAGACTGCTTGCCTAGCATTAAAAAGGCCCTGGGTTTGATTCCCAGCGCTGAAAAACAAATAAATAAAAATACTTCTTGTCTACAGGATATATCCCCTTATATTCTTAAGATGCCCAGCATGAATTATCTTTATTTCTTCTGTAAGCAAATACTTATGTATTCACTGCCCCTACTTTTTTGTTTGTTTGTTTTTTGAAACAGAGTCTCACTAAGTTGCTGAGGCTGTATTACATTTTAAAGTAACCAGTCAGCCAGGCCTGGTGGCACACACTTGTAATCCTAGTACTTGGGAGGCTGAGACAGGAGGATCGCAGGTTCGAAGCCAGCCTCAGCTACTTAGTGAGATCCTCTAAAATTTAGTGAGACTCTGTTTCAAAATAAAGAATTAAAAATAGGGATGGAGCTTGAGGTAGAATGCTCCTGGGTTCAATCCCTGGTACTATAAAAAAAATTAAATAAAGTAACCAGTCCCCTACTGATAGTCATTTGGGGTTTTAAAATTACAAAGAACAAATTGGTAGTAGCCTTACACATATGTTTTTTCATATTTTGGCTAGTATTCTTTGGGACAGATTCTCAGAAGGAAGATTACTACTTTAGAATAAATGCATACATAAATTTTGCCAGATACTGCCACGTTTCCTTTCATGAGGGCTATATCATTTATCGTTTTCATCAGTATGTAAATCTAAGATCCATTTGGAATTTACCCTGGTTTATGATGTAATTAAAAGAAGTATCTAATTTTATCTTTTCCATGGCTATACGGTTATCCCAATACCATTTATCAAAAAGTACATTATTTTCTCCACTGATCTGGGATACTGTTAGCACATAATAAATTCCTATTTGCAATGGAGTCCATTTCTAGATTTTCTATTCATTCTACCAGTCTGTCTACTTATGGGCCAATATGAAAGAGTTTTAGTTACAGGGACTTAACAGTATTTTGGAGGTTGGCCCCATTGTTGTCCTTCTTTTGTTGGGATTTTCCAAGCTTTTTTGTAACAATCACCATGCTAAAGATTTATCATATAGATACTCCTAAAAGCAAAATTAGTAAACTAAACATATTTCTTTTTTTAAAAATTTTTTTTGGTGGTACTGGGGATTGAACCCAGGGGCATTCTACCTCCGAGCTATACCCCTAGACCTATTTTATTTTTATTTTGAAATAAGGTCTTGCTAGGTTGATGAGAGTCTCACTACTTGCTGAGGCTGTTCTTGAACCTGCAATTCTCCTGTCTCAGCCTCCCAAGTAATGGGATTACAGGCGTACGGCACTGCGCCCGGCTCTAAAGACATATTTCAAAGTGTGATTTTTTTTCATACTGGGGATTGAACCCAGGGCATTCTACCTCCAAGCTATACCCCTAGACCTATTTTATTTTTTGTTTGGAAACAAGGTCTCGGTTGCTGAGCTGTCCTCAAACTTGTGATCCTCCTGTCTCACCCTCCCGTGTGATTTTTTTTTTATTACAACAGAATTCCTTTCAGTGTGTTCTTAGTTAAAAAGGAAAAATAAACGAATAAAGATATCTATTAACAAATAGCTAAAATTCTCAAATTCCTACTTAGCTTTTATTTTATTTTATTTTTTTGTGGTACTTGGGATTGAACCCAGGGGCATTCTACCTCCAAGCTATACTCCCGGCCCTATTTTACTCTTTATTTTGAAACAGAGTCTCACTAAGTTGCAGAGGGCTTCATTCACTAAGTAGCGGAGGATGGCTGCGAATCTGCGATCCTCCTGTCTTAGCCTCCCAAGCACTGGGATTATAAATGTGCGCCACCATGCCTGGCCTACTTAGCTTTAAATAGAAAAAATAGCAAATTTCTGACTGAATTATGGAAATTAGGTATACCTTCCACACTGAGTTCAATTGTCACACTTGTCTAAATTGAGGAAGTAAGGCATTATAAATCTAGATGATAATCAATGTATTTGTTTCTTTGTGCCATTGGACCACTCAAAATATACATGTGAAGTTCACAGAAATGCATACCTGGCACTCCTCCCCAGCACCCCCGGACTGATTCAACAAGTGTGGCGCATCGCTCTGGTTACCACTCATATGTCCAAGACGATGCTTGACAGGAACTTTGTTAAGAACATAGGCACCTGATGTCTGTGGTTTGCCCATCATCTGAACATACAAAATAAACACATGTGCTAAAGGGTTAAAAACACGCCCAATAACGAGATAAATTTAAGACAGTAATTACCCTGGGAACGCTTATACAGAAATGGGAATTATCTGTAAAATGTTTGGTTTCTGGTGAAGTGATGAATACACAAATTATTATGTTACACCATCCACACATTTTTGGATGTCTAAAGTATGTCATACACCTGGGCATGTAGCTGAGTTGTAGAGCATGCGCTTAGCATGCATGCACAAGGACCTAGGTTCAATCCCCAGCACCAAAAATAAATAAATTACTAAAATACATGCATATATATACTAAAAATTGCTAATAATTATTTACTGTTCCCTTCAACATATACTGCTTTGAAGACAGGGGATTTTAAATAACAGCTTAGTATGAATTACGGTGTGAAATGATCACCTCAAGGCAATCTCAGGCTACAGTAAGAGAACACACTGGAATAACCACAGAGGTAATTAATGGGATCACGCTTCACTATTCATTCAATTCTTAAGCAAGTAGTAACCTCTGAGTCACGACGTGGGTTACAGACAAAAAAAGAAGGAAGGCTTAGCACTCATGAATACTTTCTTATAAGTAATAATACTTATAAAAGTATGGTACTGTTCTATACTTTTATATTCCTTTTTTATAAGGAACACTTTAAAAAATTTTTGAATGCATTTAATTTTGTTTTTGTTTTTGTTTTTTGGGGACTAGGGATTGAACCCAGGGCATTCTATCTCATGCTATGCCCCAGCCCTTTTACTTTAAGACAGGGTCTCACAAAGTTGCGGAGGCTGGCCTCAAACCTATGCTCCTATCTCAGCCTCCGAAGTACTGGGATTATAGGCATGTGCCATCACAACTGGATGAATGTTTGTTTGTTTGTTTATTGTGGTACTGGGGATTGAACCCAGGGGCATTCTACCTCCGAGCTACACCCCCAGTCCTATTTTATTCTTTATTTTGAAACAGGGTCTCACTAAGTTGTGAAGGGCCTCACAAGTAGCTGAGGCTGGCTGCGAACTTACTATCCTCCTGTCTCAGCCTCCCAAGTACTGGGATTACAAGCGTGCGCCACCACGCCCAGCTTGAATGTATTTAATTTAAACATGAAAACACCTAGGTAGAGATTGTCATCGTCAATATCTGAATGGCTGTAATGTGTGGTGGTTTGTCCTTTTCTTCCTTCATCTGTTCATTAAAATGTTGAAGGAAGTATGTACTAGGCATTGTTTTAGGCACTGTGAACAGAATGAATACAACAGTCAAAATCCCAATGCCACTGGAGCTTCCACTGCAGTTTCGAAAGGAAGACAATTTTCCTGCACAGGAAAACATAGGATAAATGGATGGATACAAAGGAAACTCCAAATAAATAAGTAGTAGTTCTAGATTCACAATTGTTCTGTGGTGAACAATTATTATACATTAGTATTTATATTAAACACTTAAGAGTACTTCTTTTTCTTTTTTGAACTGGAGATTGAACCCAGGGGCAATCTACTTGTGAGCTTCATCCCCAGCCCTATTTTATTTTTTAATTTGAAACAGGGTCTTGCTAAATTGCTGAGGGCCTTGCCAAGGAGCTGGGGCTGGTCTACAACCTGTGATCCTTCTATCTCAGCCTCCCAAGTACTGGGATTATAGGCGTGCATCAACATACTTCTTAAACTTGGGAGATTTTTGGGCCCCATATCTGAAGATCAACTCTGTAGATTTGGTCTCACAGGTGAGGCCCAGGATTTTGCAGTTAAGAAAGTGTTTCTGATGTAGAACAGCATTTCTCAAACTTTAGGGTACATAACCTGGAAAGCTTGTTAAAACACAGATTCCTAGCCAGGCGCGATGGCACATGCATGTAACCCCAGTATTTGGGAAGCTGAGACCGGAGGATCCGGGTTCGCGGCCAGCCTCAGCTACTTAGTGAGGCCTCTGCAACTTAGTGAGACCCCGTTTCAAAATAAAGAATAAAAAATAGGGCCGGGGGTGTAGCCCGGAGGCAGAATGCCCCTGGGTTCAATCCCCAGCACCAAAAAAACCCCAAAAGAACCCACAGATTCCTGGGCCTCACCCATAGGAATTCTGATTCACTAAGATGGAGTGAGGCCCAAGAGTCTTCATTCCTAATAAGCTTCTAGGAGATTAGATGCTATCAGTTTGCAAATCAAATCATGAGTATCTCTAATGTTGAAGACTCAAAGACCAGCCAGGCACAGT
Source organism: Glis glis (assembly GCA_004027185.1). NCBI lineage: Eukaryota > Metazoa > Chordata > Mammalia > Rodentia > Gliridae > Glis > Glis glis. The sequence goes on along the minus strand of PVJS01031276.1, from coordinate 8,113 downwards.
GGCACACACCTGTAATATCAGCTATTTGGGAGATGGAGGCAAGAGGGTCATAAGTTCAAGGCCAGGTTCAGCTACTTAGTAAGACCCTGTCTCAAAATTAAAAACAGAAAGGTCTAGGGATGTGGCTGGGTTGTACAGTACCCCTGGGTTCAATCCTCGGTATCAGGAAAACAAAACAAAATCCCATTCAAGGGCCATGGATTGAGAAACACTGATGAGGAGGGTAGGACTAGACTTGTAATTTCTAGTGAACAGATTACCTTCTGGATACCTCCATGAACTGAAGAGGGAGGAGACTGGGGCACCAGCACTTGCTGCGGATGAAGATGCTGTGGCAGGTGATGGTGCTGCTGTGACAGGTGACTCAGTGTTTGCTGCTGCTGCAGGATCAGTTGTGTGGAAGATTGTAGTGCTGGTTGCTCATTGTTTTCCCTGTGCCACAGGACTCGAATGAATCGGTTATTGAGAACTGCTTCTGTGCTAGATATAGCTTTCCTGGCCTCCTCATTGGTGAGGTATTGGATGAGGGCTGCTTCTGGATCACCCTTAAAAGCAACCTTTAAGAAAATAATAGAAACAGCATAAATTCCCAACAATAGAGAATAATTAAATAAATTATGATCCATTGCTATGGACTGAATTATGTCTCCCCAACATATACGTTGAAGCCCTAACCTCCAACTGAGATAGAGCTATTTTTAGGAAGTAAATAGGTTAAATGAGGTCTTAAGTTTGAGGCCTTAAATAGATAGGATTGGTGGCCTTATGAGAAGAGGAAGAAATCTCCCTGTCAATCTCTCTGCGCCATGTGAAGACACAGTGAGAAGCCAGCTGTCTGCAAGGCAGAAAGAGAGCCCTCACCAGAGCCAAGGCCCCAGGACTGCGAGAGACGCTTCTGTTGTTAGTTTCCTTCAGTCTACAGTATCTGTTATGGCAGCCTGAGCAGACTACTATACCTATGACATTAAGCCACCGAAATTTTTCTAAATGCCATAAAGAATAATGACGTAGGGCCGGGTATGGTGGCACATGCCTATAATACCAGTACTTAGGAGGCTGAGACAGGAAGATCACAGATTCAAGGCCAACTTCAGCAACTTAGAGAGATCCTGTTTCCAAATAAAAAATAAAATAGCTCTGGAGGTATAGCTTGGAGGTAGAATGCCCCTGGATTCAACCCCAGCAACCCCCCCCACACACACACACACAAAGAATAAGGATGTAGGAAAATTTAAGAGAAAAAATACAGGGATATTTGGTATGATCGTATCTTTTGTATTTTTTAAGTATGTCAAGCATTTGTGTGTGTGTGTGTGTGTGTGTGTGGTACCAGGGATTGAATCTAGGGGCGTTCTACCTCTGAGCTATACCTCCAGCCTTATTTTATGTTTTATTTTGAAACAGGGTCTCGCTAAGTTGCCGAGGCTGGCCTCAAACCTGTGATCCTCCTGTCTCAGCCCCCAAGTACTAGGATTATAGGCGTGCACCACCACGCCCTCCTTCAAGCATTTTTAAAAAGAAAGAGGTGTGTGTGTTTGTGTATTCATTTTTTTTTTTTTTGCAGTACCGGGGATTGAACCCAGGGGCGTTCTACTTCCGCACTACGCCCCCGGCCCTATTTTTTATACTTTATTTTGAAACCGGGTCTCACGAAATTGCAGAGGGCCTCACTAAGTAGAGAGAGAGAGACAGGGAGAGAGAGAGAACTGAGGCTGGACGCAAACCCGGATCCTCCGGTCTCTGCCTCCCAAAGTACTGGGATTACAAGCGTGCGCCACCACGCCCGGCCTGTGTATTCTTCTAGGATTACAAGTGTGTGCCACTGTGCTGGGCTCAATACTACTTTCTTAAACTCAATTTTATTTTGGAGCCGGGCGTGGTGGCGCACGCTTGTAATCCCAGTACTTGGGAAGCTGAGACCAGAGGATCGCGGGTTCGCGGCCAGCCTCAGCTATTTAGTGAGGCCCTCCACAACTTAGTGAGACCCTGTTTCAAAATAAAGAATAAAAAATAGGACTGGGGGTGTAGCCTGGAGGTAGAATGCCCCTGGGTTCAATCCCCAGTACCTCCAAAAAAAAAATTTATTTTGGTTCAAGGATAACAAGTATTAGGAGTAACAGACTGAAATTCCACCTTAAATTAGCCTTTAAATAGCCTCAATTACAGCATAACACCCAACCATAAATTCAAATATCTAACAAGCAACCAGCAAAATACAAAAGCTACAATTTATTTGATCTTGTATAACATATTACACCATCTAAAATTCTCAACATTAGCCGGGCTGTGGTGGCCCATGCTTGTAATCCCAGTACTTGGGAGGCTGAGACTCGAGGATCCGGGTTCGTGGCCAGCCTCACCTACTTAGTGAGGCCCTCTGCAACTTAGTGAGGCCCTGTTTCAAAATAAAGAATAAAAAAATAGGGCTGGGGGTGTAGCTCGAGGTAGAATGCCCCTGGGTTCAATCCCCAGTACTGCATAAAAATAAATAAATAAAATAAAAATTTCAACATTAGAACCATCCTTAACCAATTACTATTTCACCATTAAAATAAAAGTCAGTCAATAAACAAGATTACAATCTTAAAAATAATAAAAAAATTTCAGCTGCCAAGTTACGGACACGAGAAAGAGAGAGAGAGAGTATGTCTGTGCGCGCGCGTGTGCACTTAACAGAGGTGATCAGAATTACTATTGACTAGCTAGGCACGGTGGTACACGCCTGTAATCGCAAAACATGGGAGGCTGAGACAGGAGGATCACAAGTCTGAGGATAGCCTCAGCAAATAGTGAGACTTTCATCAACCTAAGGAGACCCTGTTTCGAAATAAAAATAAAATAGGGTTGGGGGTGTAGCTCAGAGGCAGAATGTCCCCGGCCTCAATCCCCAATAACACACACACACACACACACACACACACACACACAGAATTACTACCAACTTGTTTAAGGAAGGTGAACTGACAGGAATACTTTAAAGATCCATAAAGTGCATGGATTCTGTCACTGATGTAGCCACATTTACCTGGATATTAACAATAGTTCCAAATTTGCTGAAGTGTTCATTGAGTTTGGTAATGTTGTTCAATTCCTGAGGAATTTTCTTGACTTCTAATTTGGTGTTTGTATACTGATTCTTTCGCAAGAATCCTGGTTTGCTCTGATTGTTATTTCCTTGCCTGAAACAAATAATAATCTTGGTTAATTCTCCCACATCATGTCTGGCCAAGGGATACATAAGCAAAGAAGGCAAACTTTGTATTAATTAAAAAGTGGCTTTTGAGCCGGGTGTGGTGGCGCACGCTTGTAATCCCAGTACTTGGGAGGCGGAGACCAGAGGATCCGGGTTCGCGGCAAGCCTCAGCTACTTAGTGAGGCCCTCCGCAACTTCATGAGACCCGGTTTCAAAATAAAGTATAAAAAAAATAGGGCTGGGGGTGTAGCTCAGAGGTAGAACACCCTAGGTTCAATCCCCAGTACCGTGCCAAAAAAAAAAAAAAAAAAGAAGAGGACCAATGGACATTAAAAATTATGTTAAAAACACCTACTACAATTATCAGAGCCTAACAATAAAGCAAGAACAGAGCAACCATATCTATATATATATTTTTTTTTCTTCTTCTTTTGGTGGTGGCTGGGGATTGAACCCAGGGTAATTCTACATCTGAGCCAGACCCCCAGCCCTATTTTATTTTTTAATTGGAAACAGGGTCTCACTAAGTTGCTGAGGGCCTTCCTAAGTTGCTGAGGCTGGTTTTGAACCTGCCATCCTCCTGTATCAGCCTCCCAAGTACTGAGATTACAGGCATGCACTACCACACCTGGCTAGAGCAACCACTTTTTAATGAAGCATCTTTCTTTTTTTTTTTTTTTGTGGTAATGGGGATTGAACCCAGGGGCATTCTACCTCCGAGCTCCATCCCCAGTCCTTTTTATTTTATTATTTGGAAACAGGGTCTCACTAAATTGCTGAGAGCCTCACTAAATTGCTGAGGCTGGCTTCAAACCTGCGATCCTCCTGTCTCAGCCTCCCAAGTACTGGGATTACAAGTGTGCGCCACCACACCCGACTCAATGATGCATCTTTCAACTTCTACAAAGGTAGAAAACTTTTTTCTTCTTTTTTACTTATTTCCAGTATCTCAATAATTTGTAGTATTGGGTTAGGACTCAGATGTTCACAAACCTATTTGGGGGAAAAAAAATTACTCAGTACACTCCTGGAAATCTACCTTCTTTAAGCAAAAGAGAAAGATGCAGTAACAAATTTGCATTCTTTTATGTATCTATAATTTATAACAGCACCTTGGGGGGGGGTGGGTTGCCTACTTTGGGAACCTATGGATTAGGTATAGAAATAAGCAGGTACAGAGCCAGGCATGGTGGTACACACCTGTAGTTCCAAGCACTTGGGAGGCTGAGACAGGAGGATCACAGGTTCAAGACCAGCCTCAGCAACTGAGCGAGACACTCAGCAACCTAGTGAGACTCTGTTTCAAAACAAAACATAAAAAGAGCTGGGGTGCCGGATGTGGTGGTACACACTTGTAATCCTAGTACTTGGGAGGCTAAGACAGGAGGATCGCAGGTTTGCGGCCAGCCTCAGCTACTTTAGTGAGGCCTTCCGCAACTTAGTGAGACCCTGTTTCAAAAATAAAGAATAAAATATAGGGCTGGGGGTGTAGCTCGGAGGTAGAATGCCCCTGGGTTCAATCCCCAGTACTGCAAAAAAAAAGAGAAAAAAAGGGTGGGGGTGAAGCTCTGTGATAGAACACCCCTGAGGGGTTCAATCCCCAGGACCACAAAAAAAAAAAAAGGTAGGTACAAATTGCAAGTATCTATTATGAATACTCTCTCAGCTTTTCAAATTCAACCATAGCCAAGGCACATCATATGAAAATCATTGATTAGTGACAACTCTTTTAACAATTTTACTAATGCAAGCAAAACAACAAAAACAACAATTAAATGTTATTATTTAGCAAACTGTCTTACTTTCCCAGCCACGGTTTCTTTGTGAGTGACCCTTCCAAGCCACTCATAGCTCTTTTTCGGCTATCTGGTTCAAGAACTACTCTGGTTATGTTGCTATTAATTGAAACAGGAACTGGTGGTTCAGTCTGGATGACAATATTAGCAGCTGTTGAAAAGAAAAATTCATATTAGTGAATTTTGGGGGAATTTCAAATGATTAAAATATTTAGCCTAATAGCTAAAAAGTACCATGAATAGCATTTAACTATTGCCATTTCCTTTTTAGAAAGGTGTAACAGCAAAAAAAAAAAAAAAAAAATTACAAATGCTTTTTTTTTCTCCTTTTTTTGGTACTAGGGATGGAACCCAGGGGAATTCTACCTCCGAGCCACACCCCCAACCCTATTTTATTCTTCATTTTTGAAACAGGGTCTCACTAAGTTCCAAAGGGCCTCACTAAGTAGCTGAGGCTGTCCTTGGACCTGCAATCTTCCTGTCTCAGCCTCCCAAGTACTGGGATTACAAGTATGCACCACCATGCCCAGCCTTTTTTCTCCTTTTTTAAAAAATAAAAGTCTAAATTTAAAAACTCAAAGGCAAGCCGGGTGTGGTGGCACAAGCCTGTAAACCCAGTACTAGGGAGGCAGAGAGAAAAGGATCACAGGTTTGAAGCCAGCCTCAGCAACTTAGCAAGACCCTGTTTCCAAATGAAAAATAAATCGGTCTGGGGGTATAGCTCAGAGGTAGAATGTCCCTGAGTTCAATTTCCAGCACCACAAAAACAAAAAACAAAAAAAACCTCAAAGGCAATGATAATATAATAATTAACTCAAGCATAGGTCATCAATTGATGCAAAAACTTAAAGGAGAATTACTGAAGAACAAGATACTTACATGGTGCCAATGTACCACTCCACAAATTACCTACTTTACAATGGAGATTTGTGTCTGTGTGTGTGTGTGAGATACTGGGGACTGAACCCAGGGGCATTCTGCCTCTGAGCTATACCCCCTGCCCTGTTTTATTCTTTATTTTGAAACAGGGTTGAGTTGCAAAGGGCCTCACTAAGTGGCTGAGGCTGGCTGCGAACCTGAGATCCTCCTGTCTCAGCCTCCCCAGTACTGGAATTGTAAGTATGGGCCACCATGCTCGGCTTACAATGGAGATATCTAACAATTATCACCTTAGGCAAGAGAGAAAACTTAGCAGCACTAATGTAGGGACATTATCTGCCTACAGATGTGATCCCACAAGTTCACTGCAACATAAGGATTGGATATATTATGGAATTATGATCTTCTTATGTGTGGCAATAATATTGGGCTTATACAAGCCTATGTCTTATTTTTAGATGTAAGCTATGGGTTTTTAAGTGTCACAGTGTGTATCTTTTATTAAGTGGCTCAGGAAACAAAATGTGAGAGGAGGGGAGGAGTAGGCAGGGGAGAGAGAGAGAGAGAAGAAAATACTCAAGTGAGTATTCATGCCCAAGGGTAATAAAATGCTAAAAATACATAAATCTAAGTGAAGACATTCATGTGTTTATTATATTTTTGACTTTCTATAGATTTAAAACTTCTTCAACTTAAAAGTTGTGGGAAAAATCCAAAGCCAAATATAAATTGACGTATTTCACTCGCAACAGTTATGACTAAAGTACTTTAATAATACTGTAAATGCTTATAATAGTTTTACCCATGGGTGGGAAAAGGTACACTAATCACACAAAACCATGCTTGTTACACCTGTTACTCTCCTAATGTTAGCAACTCCAAGCAAAGAATAACATTACTAGGTAATGACATGGGTGGGTAGAGAGTGGTATGTTGCATTTCATCTGTGTGACAGGGAAATTATGATGCAAAAATTCATTCACTCAACCTATATTTCTTGAGCAGCTATTTTACAGCTGAGAAAATGTAGTAGACCCTGGGGATAAACTAGTAAATTAAATAGATATGCTTCCTGCTCTTATATAGGATTTTTGTTTTCGGAAGTCTAAGGGAGATAGCAATTGTGATGGCACAAAGCATTCTGGAATCTGAGATGCCATTATGCTTAGATAATTGTTATGATTACCACCTGGCATTGTCTAATGATTTTCTTTATTGAAGTGCTTTATATATGTATTAAAAAAAGAGATATCTGGAAGTTACGTGACTTGTTCAAGATGACAAAGCAAGTCTGTAACATAAAAACCACATGACTTATATAGTAAGAGAGATTATCTGTGGATTACTTGTATGAATGAACACATAGACCAGGCCAGGAACAAAGGGAATACCTAAAATCACTGAGAACATGATCTTCCCACTAATTTCAGGTAATTAGGTAGCAATATATGCATTACAGCAAAGAAGGTAGAAGAGCATATTCTTAGAGTTAGATAAACCTAAGTTTAAATTCTAGTTCTGCTACTTAAAACCTGTGGGACCTTAGGCAAGTTCTTTAATCTAAGTCTCAGTGTTTTCACTTGTAAAAAACATAATAAAAATAGTACTTCATTTATGGAATTATTGTAAAAAAGGAGAGATTAGATATATATCAAAGCATTTGGTATAATCATGACACAAAACTGTAAGAACATAGTGGTAATAATGTTGTCAATGGCAGTAAAGTTGAGTTAATAAAATCAGAATAATGAAGAACAGAGTGTTCATCATATGATTAGATCAGAAAAATGTCATGTCACATGGCAAGTCACTCCAACTGAAATTAAATACTAGAAATCTGACTGGTGTGGTGGCACACGCTTGTAATCCCAGTACTTGGGAGGCTGAGACCAGAGGATCCGGGTTCACGGCCAGCCTCAGCTACTTAGTGAGGCCCTCCGCAACTTAGTGAGACCCTGTTTCAAAATAAAGAACAAAAAATAGGGCTGGGGGTGTAGCTCAGAGGTAGAATGGCCCTGGGTTCAATCCCCAGTACCGCAAAAAGAAAGAAAGAAAGAGAGAGAGAGAGAGAGAGAGAGAGAGAAAGGAAAGAAAAAAAGAAAGGAAAAGAAAGGAAGAAAGAAAAAGAAAAGAAAAAGGAAAAGAAGAAAAGAGAAGAGAAAGAAAAGAAAAGAAAAGAAAAGAAAAGAAAAGAAAAGAAAGAAAGAAAGAAAGAAAGAAAGAAAGAAAGAAAGAAAGAAAGAAA